>JTDE01004664.1:8909-32416 GCA_014338405.1 Paragonimus skrjabini miyazakii | reverse complement strand
ATTTCGGTCAGGGTCCGCTGGTATTCCTCCATCCTGTTCCCCATAGAAGAAACAGAAGGACAAGTAGTGCTAAGAAGGACATCCCCGCATTTGCAGTTGCAGGTTTTCTGCGTCGCTACACTTTTCTTAACGCGTGCGTGAATGCCTGGCGGCAAAGAGGCGCATTGACTTTCGTCAAACCTGCAGCTCATGCAGATAAAATTTAAAGCAGAAGGAGAGAGTTGCTTGTACTGGTGTTCGTTGAGGCCAGTGCATTTGAAGTGATACTGTGGTGACCTGGAGATACCCCGGTCTGTCTGCTGTACGATGTGTAAAATCCTTCCTAAAATCTTAGCTCACATTGTACATAGGACCTTAAGGATCTTTGCTTGCCGTCCGCTTGACGCATGCGATCGCGCTTGTTTGTTTGTATGCTTGTCATCCTATGCGCGTCAAGAACGCCACATACTTTCTTCCGGCTTGCTCGCGCGCTCGACGGTCGTATCCTCAGACTCCCCAGCTTCTTCGCGTATCGGTGTCGTTTAGCGCTGTTCAAGACCATCTGTAACTATCGTATAATATATTTGCGGTCGCCACAATTACCTGTATTTTTATTTCGTGCCTGATATTATTGTGTATCCTTAAGGGGACGTTAATTTAGTGCACGTACGCACTAAAATACCACTTCTGGCACTGGTGGCACTGCATACCGTTTTGTACGGACATTTTGCATCCATAACGGCCGCAAATGCCTGCTGCTTCAGTCAACTGAGTCCCAGCACTGTTACATCTCACTCGCGTCATCGTCAACAGATACAAGAAATACACAATTTAAAACAGATACCGAAACGGATACAAGCAACCCAAAGGTTCCAATACGTAATGATTAGGTATGTTATTCGTTAACGAATAACGGTAATCAAATGTATTTTTTGATGCGAATGGCACCAATGGAGCAAAAAATGGGTAGACAATAACAACGAGAAAATTTGAATCAAATTTCGAGTTACCCGCGCTGTGAGTGTATATATATAGGGCATGTTCTGGTGATAAATCAGTTAACAGAACTGGGCTGAATAAACAACTTTGGAATAATCGCCACTTGAATATATATACATGGATAACGTCGAACGTTGATCAAACAATTTTACGCGTTTGTTTACACGTACCAACTCGTCGCGGGGGGTTTAACGTCATCCAACGCGTATGACCACCTTGGTTTTTGGCGTCTCCTGCCTTTAGGTGCAGTTTCCTTGAGGACTTCGCCTCTCGTTGTCTTGTAATATATAATGCCGCTACGTCTAGATACAAAGCGAAAGCTTTTGGCCCGCTCTGATCGCGTAAAGGCAGTGGATTTACATCCCTCAGAACCTTGGCTCTGCGCTGCGTTATACAATGGCAATGTACATGTCTGGAACATTGACGTTCAGCAGCTCATTAAAACTCTTGAAGTCTGTAATACTCCCGTGCGTGCTGTTAAGTTTGTTGCGAGAAAAAATTGGATTGTTACGGGCTCCGATGACTTGCAGGTTTGTTTTCAGACAGTTAGCCCACTACGGCATATTTTTGTTTGTGAGCTGTTGTTTGTAATGTTCTTTTGTTATTGCTGTAGCCCTTTCAAATGTTTGCAGCATGTTGTATCACAAATAGCGGCCACAAATGTTATCAGATGCGTATCGCACGCATAATTAATGTTCGCTGAGCTGTCATAGGTCATGTCCACGGTGACCCACGCTTGTGATGTTCGCTGCAGCTTAATCTGTTGTTATGGGCTAAGAAATATATATGTATATATATCACTTCAGTAATACATATTCCAAATGCCAGTTTCACCATCGACAATGGTGTTGCTTACACCAGTTCTCAGCTTCCATACGCTCATCAGGGGGAAGAAACAAGCGTTATCTTAAAGGTGAAAGAAAGGAGAGGGATGATTACTGGATGCTAAAACGCCTCATGTGAAACTTAAACACTCAACATCCTGATGTCACTTACACTTTGCAAGAAACAACGTCGATGTTCGTAAAAATAAATGAATAAAGTTTTGTGCAGGTTAAACTTTTGCACGTCGTTACTTACACCTAATTATCGGGCGCTTCAGCTAGATGTCGACCACGTTCACGCTAGTGAGCTCAGTTAATCTGTATCCCACATGAATCTCAACAACCGATGTTCCTTTGAGTCGTGACGGCCTTACCCTGTAGACGGACCTGACCTGCAGTGGCTAACCCTTTGTTACTTGACGTCGTATATCATCTATCCATATCACATCTCGTGCTGGTAGGCCATGGCACCGATAAAGTTGCTCGGTTTAGCGGGTGACCAGCTGGTACTGTTTGTACAGGGCCTAGCCACTTAGTTTTGTGCATACCTAAAGGTTAATCGGATGAACTCGGTTGCTATTAAATGTCCGCTTCTCAACTTCCTTGCTGCCTAATCATCTGCGCCACCCGGTGCAAGCGATCGTAAGCAGGCCCCCGTGATTACATACCTGGAGCCAACTGAATTATCCGGAGAGTTTTGTCATACAGTGTACGCAACAAAGTGATGACGAAGATTTTTTTGAGTTGTCTTGAGCTTGTTCGGTCTTCTCTTTTTCAGCTCCGAGTGTTCAACTATAATACGTTGGAACGGATCCAGCAGATTGAAGCCCATTCAGATTACATCCGTTCGATTGCAGTTCATCCTACTCAACCGTTTCTCCTAACTTCTTCCGACGACATGCTCATTCGGTTATGGGATTGGGAGAAAAATTGGACATGTGCTCAAGTAAGTTCTTTTGTATTCAGGAGCCACGGTTGTTTATATGCAATTTTATTAGAAGGCGAAAGTTTCATCTTGAGCAAGGTAGTGCGAAACAGTCGTGATGGCGATATTCGGTTTTATTACTTTCAGTCACTGGTAACCATTTTGACCGGGATTTCCTCTTGGCTTTATGCGTCGAATTTTGCTATAAAAAAGACAACCTGGATTGTTTATGTGCATCTCCGCTTTTCATTTATCAGGTATTCGAGGGTCACAATCATTATGTGATGCAGCTGGTTTTTAACCCCAAGGATAACAATACCTTCGCCAGCGCCTCGTTGGATCATACAGTGAAAGTCTGGAGTTTGGGCTCTCCGACTCCCAACTTCACACTGGAAGGGCATGAACGAGGTGTTAATTGTGTGGACTACTATATTTTTGGCGATAAACCGTATTTGGCTAGTGGCGCAGATGACAAAACCGTCAAAATTTGGGATTATCAAACGAAGGCTTGTGTTCAGACTTTAGAGGGACATGCGCAGAATGTATGGTACGCATTTTTTGTTAATAATCTAATGTTCCTTGATTTTCTACACTCCTTAACTTATTCGTGCCGTAATATTTCACGGGACACAGAGGTTAATGGATCTATCCTCTTGGTTCTTTTCACGTTCGACCCAAAATTTTCGAGACTGCTAGTTTAATTGCAAAAGAAAGTTGGGATGGCTGAGTCTTGTGAAATCACGGACGTCGAACGACTGGTTGAAATTACACAGCATTTACCTGTACGGACGAGTAATGGGATGCAAAAAACGACAGAAGGCGTCAACTACACACACAAACCGGGCAGAAGTACACACGACGTGTGATTGGGAGCCGATGCTGTGTTGTGGACTGGAATTCCGCTTCATAAGCACAAGCGCGCGCATGACGTAAAAACGAGCGAGTTGGACAATAAAAAAGTGCTTTAGTGAGCGACATTTCTGCTACATAATGATCCAACAATTTTGTCCGGATAGGCCAGAACGATAACGAAGTACCGAGGAGCTGATCAGACAGGCGGCGGGGTTAAGCGATCGTACAGGTTGTCGACGATCGTGGACTAACCAGGCAACAAGGATGCAAAGAAGCTTTCTATCAAGTGTCCATGTCTATGTAACGTACTAATTTAAAGAACTACTAAATTTCTACACCGTGCTCGCCGACCATGCAAGCGCTAAGGCAGTGGCAGAAGCAGTAAATGCAGTAAAGTTTCTTTTCATGT
Source organism: Paragonimus skrjabini miyazakii (assembly GCA_014338405.1). Taxonomy (NCBI): domain Eukaryota; kingdom Metazoa; phylum Platyhelminthes; class Trematoda; order Plagiorchiida; family Troglotrematidae; genus Paragonimus; species Paragonimus skrjabini miyazakii. Next base: position 28,428 of record JTDE01004664.1, on the reverse strand, counting down.
GCCTAAATGTTGTATGGTATGTCACGCGGGGGTTGAGAATCACTGATCTGTACGATTTTGTCGCGGGTTTGATCTACAAACTTACATATAACCGGAACGGCTGTTGTAATCTTTTCGGTTAGTTTGGTTGATTTGCCTCCTACCTAACAATAATGTTTCGAAATAACTGTCCCTACTTATGCTGCAGCAAACGCTCAGGTGTGTTCATTATCCGACTTGATATACTACAATCTATGCCTCTTTGTAATGATTCGCATGTCTCGGTGAATGTGTAGAACGTTCTCTGCCTTTCGATTTCTATGGGGCAGGCTCCCGTAAATATCAGAATAAATGTTTTAGCGGTATGCGGTTTGAATCGCTCGTAGGATTCCTGCGCCTGTTTGATCTGCTTTCATTTATACATACCGTGAACTTAGGGTGAGACTTAACCCAAATCCTGTTGTTCCTAAATACTGTGTATTGCACATTATCTTACCTCGTAAATTGACCAGGTTATATAAAAATATTGCGATGCATGAAAGTCTGCATTAGGAGTGGCTTTATGCGCCACGAGTCTGACATATTTGGTTCGCGTGTCGAAGTTATTGGCGGTTCTTAAATGTTCTGGTTTCTCTTCACCATGCCACTTAACCCTAAACATGGTTTGTCCTTATTTTAAAGATTGTCTTTATTTTCGTTTTGGATAGTGCTGTTGTGTTTCATCCGGAACTTCCGATCATCCTTAGTGGTTCCGAAGACGGAACAGTTCGTGTGTGGCATTCTAGCACCTTCCGTCTAGAATCTACGCTTAATTACGGGTTGGAACGCATTTGGGCTCTAGTGTGCCACCGTGGCAAACAAACCGTCGGGATTGGATATGATGAAGGCGCTGTGGTGATCTCACTCGGACGTGATGAACCAGCGATATCGATGGACTCATCCGGAAAGTTAGTCTGTGCTCGACATGCGGAGCTAGTTCAAGCTAATCTTCGATCTCTCGCTCTTGGTCCAGAGGGCATGGATGATGTGCAGGTAAACTGTCGAATAAAACACTTACTAGATTTTATGTTGCTTCTCGTATCATCAATTCGCTTAATCTTTGATACTGATGCCAAATTCAACATCCCATGTCATCAGAACCGTGTTTTTGCGCGAAGATACCTTTTCGTCAAACTCCTTTTGAAAGCCTTACGGTTGTAAAATGGACGTTCACTCAATGAGCAGCATGTGCATGCGACGTGTTGTTCAAAATGAGACCTGAGAATCGCGGTTCAGAGATTAAGTCAAGTAAATCAACTGGGGCAATTAGCAGGTGTAATGAAGGCAGATTAAGGTCACGATGAGGATGAAAGTCGACTGCGGTTCACGACAAAGTGGAGGGTGGTGAAGAAGAAAGAGGTTACGGTGTACGGAGATGTCGTTTATGTTGGGCGGTGATTCGACGATTGTCGCCTGGCCAGATGATGATTGTAATCTAAACATAGCTGTTAATTTCAACACTTAATCATGCCAATGTAGCGATCAGCTTTTCATGTGAAGTAGGAAGTGATAACTGTCTCACATTTCTAGACGTTCCGAAAAAGGACGGCACCTTACAGCGCAAGGTGCATTGCAAGAACACGCTTATTGGTCATCAGTTTTGTGTCTGCACTACACAAACGGACTTTCATTTGCCCATTAAAATATCCTGCAAAATGGATCCGCTTGAAAGATTGTTTGACACTTCATACGGTATCCATTGAGGGTGTTTTGAGAAACAATGGATGTCCCGAGAAGTTTTTAAAACGTCATATAACGATTACCGGAAGATTGCACGGCATACCACAAGATGCAAAGAAAAGGATATTCATGCACCTACCCGGAACATTCTACATGCCAGTTTGTGTACCAGGTTTATAGGGATGTGTGGAAAGCTAAGGTGTGGCCTCGAGCGTACAATGTAGTACTCTGTTGGTTAGGTTTGGAAACACCAGTTGTTGCATTTAAGCTCGCAGATGCACTAGAGCTGTTGGATGAGATGACATCCTATTGATATTTTCCAGGGAACATAGGTAGGGTTAAATAGAGGCTTTGACCCAGTTGTTTAAACTTGTGTGGACGATGGGCAACATCCTCCTTCACTGGAGCCACTCGATAATACTTCTCATGCCCACGAAGAAAGTCAGGGGTTGTCGAGAAAACCACAGGGGAGATTAGCGTAACCCTAGTTATTAGGAACCTGGGGTCCGCTACGCTTCGACGAATCACTGCAGCTCAGGAGGCAAACGTTAGGAAATAACAGGCTGCTTTTATCCCGGTTGTGGATGTGGTCAAAGTCTTGTTCTTCACATACTGCAGCAACGTCATACATATCGACAGTCGACAACGACATTATTATTCACTTAAACATCGGGCTGTGCCGTACAGATGTGTGAAAATACTGTTGGCGGTTTATTCTAATACCTTATTCCTGGTTAGGATATACGGTGAACTGTCTGATAGTATCAGCACCAAGAGCGGCGAACGTCCATGCTGTCCATTTCCACCATCGTCTAATTTTGTCGTAGGCGGAGTAATGAAAGACCGTCTGGAGCACTCATACGGTGCCGGCGTAGAGTCCCCTGCCTGATGGGAGATTAACTGATCTCGGTTATGCTGACAAGAAGATGTTGCACGGTCATTTCCATGCTCCAAAGACAACGCTGGATGCTACTTGGTGTTCTGCTAAATGCTGCAGGATTTGCCTTATAACTATTAAGTGCAGTGCTTTTGCAAGACTGTTGTGATTGCATAAATTTAATGTTGGATAATGAGGTTATGAAGATTGTTGGTCAATTTGTGTACATGAGGACTGCATCGGCGGCGACGACGGATGTGTAGGGAATGAAATGAAAGCGCGTATCTCTGAAGTTAGGGCGGTATTCGTCAATCCAGGGTATCTTCGTGAGACTTAGGGGTCGTTTGTATAAGTCGACTGTGAGGGCTGTGTAACCATACGGCCGTGAAACTTGGCCACTCAGAGTAGAAGACTTGAACTGTCTTCAGGTGTTTGATCACCGACATCAGCGTTCGGTCGCTTGTATTGGGTGGCATCGACGAGTAAGTGACGAAGACAGTTGAAAGTGAATAGTTGGTGTTGAGCGTCAGACGTATTCCTTTGTTCACTTTTCAAGTGTGCATAGGCTTAGATTGCCAGGTCATGCACTATGGCTGCAGGTTAGTCGTCTGCCACACCGGGTACTCTTTGTCGGTGCTGCGGCCGACTGGCGTATGGTGGTACTGGTTATATAGATAATGACCTGGCTTAGGGAATTGAAATCGTTCACCAAAGGGTTGGCCACAGTAGGCGGGGTTCGACTGCCAAGCTGGGGCCCTCGCTATTCCATAGAGTCAGTAGCTGGAGGAGTTTGGTGAGGTGGTGACTAGTCGGGATCAGTGGGTTGAATGTTGTTATTTGACCAATTTATCTGTGGAATAATCGCAATTATTGACACAGGACAATAAACGCCATGAGGAGTGTGTTCTACTGATCATGTCTTGTTTTCACTCATATTTGAATATATCCTTAGTCGTTTTTAGCAGTTAGGTATCCTCTATTCCATCTTTTTTCTTTCTTTCAAGGTTTTATGACAGTTAACCGTCAACGCGAACTACTGATGTATTGCTGTTTTTGGTAATGGTTGCCCATTTTCGTAATCCACATCATCAAAGGCAGCAGTACGTCAGTGGTTCTCGTTGGTGCTTAACTGCCATACAATCGTGGGGAAAATGCAAACCATATCCAAGAAAAGAGAGAGTGACCTAATTACTGAACAGCTGTTTGTGCTCCAGTATGCAACACCAAGCTGTTTGCACCTTGCAAACAGACAACTGAGCTTGAAGTGAAAGTAGGGCGTCGTCAGCCCATTTATAACTTCTGAGTTTTGAACACGAATTTAACGAACAGGCACCTTCAGTCGAAGCTGGATTATTCTATGAATTCGTTAGCAAATCTATTCATCCACAAGCTACTTTACCTTCACTACTGTTTGTCGTCTCTAGACGTCTTCATTAGAATCAGGTCTTGGTTATTTTCGGCTCTGTCGATTAAGTTCCCACCTGTTGCGTAAGTGTGGATGCATTCTCAAGCTTCAGCGTTCTTCTCGTCCACAGAAATGCACATATGTCTACACCAATTAGACCATAACTGGTCGTTAAGTACAAATTTTTCTGGTAACTTTTTTAATATCCAGGATGGTGAACGCTTACCAGTCAGTTTCAAGGAAATGGGAACGAGCGAAATCTACCCGCAGACCATCGAACACAGTGCAAACGGACGTTTCGTGGTTGTGTGTGGCGATGGGGAGTACATCGTATACACTGCCATGGCTCTTCGTAATAAGACGTTTGGTCAGGCCCAAGAGTTCGTCTGGTCACAAGCTGACGCTAGCATGTATGCTGTGCGTGAAAGCAATGCCGTTGTAAAGGTACGTTTGATTTATAAGTTTTCAGCATTTCTGATCCGGTTCCGCTTACCAGCGCTCTGCGGAAAATGAGGTTTCAATCAAGACAGTATATTTTTCTTGGGGATTTAACGCTGTCTACTGCACATATCCTAAAAGCTTTGTTCTATCGCTAATCATCATACCTTTCTTTTGAAACCAGATCGATCATCCCTGCGACATTCGTGCCGTGGTTTATTCAGTATATTACCGTATCAAACCCAAACGTAATGTTTACAAATGCACAGAAGTATTTGTTAACCGTTATATTGTCTTACATTTAGTTTATTAACCGGCCAATGTATGTTTGTAAACTTTTTTCTTTGTAGCGTACCATTATTCTGTCGCAGTTGTGTTTTTTTCCTACTGGATGTTAAGTTTCATATTCGTTATCATTTTCAACCTTAAACCTTACTCATGGGTATTCTTGTTCAGACTGCCGTTGATTCTTACAATGATACACGAAATGGTAGAGTAGTAGTTAAGTGCAAATGTGTGGAGAACAAAAACAAAAAGCAAGAAATTGAAAAAAGCGGTGGGGCCTCAGAAAAGAGAAAGGAAAACCGACAACATTTCCGATACAAGTATGTCATTGGCTGCGACACGCTGCTGTGTCAAGAAACGTTTCCAGCCGACGGCGTGGATGGTCGTGAACGCCTGAACCAAATAGTCGGCATCTACCAATTTGGTCAAGCGGGACGATCAAGGCTTCCATTGCCCGTGACCACGCAATCACCACTTTGCGGTCTCTTCTAACAATCAACAGCCGCACAACAGTGCACGAAGCGGCAGACGCTCCATCAACACACGGGATACTTGGTTCAACCAGCAAGGACTATTTTTACTGTCTCGGTTATCGGCCGTGAGAAATGCACATCTTTCAAGCGCACAGACGGTTTGTTACGTTGCTCATGCAGACAGCCCACTTACTGCTGACTCACTGATGGGGACAACCGTGACTGAATACCGAGAGTCGCAATGCAGGTTTTCTACATGAGTGGGCTGGGTATCTGAATCATAGAGCAAAAGTGAGCACATATACGCATTGGAAGTCTTGTCTTTGATGTCAAATGGTCTTCTTTGCGACTCCTTGAGAAATGGAGGTTGTCAGTTGCATACCTGCTTTCGCCATGCTCATGGATACCTCGTCAGCAATATCACAAGCTGATGGATGTGATGTTACTACCCAGGTAGGTGTACCAATCGGCAGACTCAAGCGGCCGGCGTGCAGTAGCGGAGATTAGATAAGCGCTAACCCAATCTTATGACAGCACGTTGCAGGTGCAAAGTGCATACTGTACATGCCAGCCACACCTAGTCGGCTGTGCGTCACCTGCGTGTTCTCTGCGAAAAAATTAATGCGATGTCATCCGCTTGCTGAGTATCAACCAACTTAATGCCTGACAAAAGCTCTGCCCCAGTATCTCCTGAGTGTCCATCACAAGGTGAGTACATGATCAGTACACCTGTGATCAGATCATAAATCTGTTTGTCCCCACCCGCTTCCCTGTTTCAGAGGTCCTCGCATTAGGAGGTCCGCTGGCAACTTGGATACGACGGGTGTAAGGCTAATACCTCCGTGGTCGTTGCCTGAAGTCCTGACGCCTTTTATGAAAAAGGGCATGGCTTTCAAGTGCCAATCGTGCGACACCTTTTCAGTCACCTATGTAGAGCAAAAAGAGGTGGTCCGCTCAAGCAACGATCTTTCACCGCCATCTTTGAAAAGAGCTGAGGAAGGATTGTGTAGGTCTGGGGCTCAGGCCAGTTGGTTTATTTTTCATAGCGCTCAGCCCGTTTGTCAAGTCGCCGCGACAAGTGGTAACTACGCAAACCGTCTTTTTCACATATTGCAACATTAGCACCTGGTCAGCGGCCAGTGCAACCGCAAATCATGAACTACACATGGCTATTATCTTATAAGAACTCCTTCGTCATCTCTGACTCGCTGTGATACGTAAGTCTCACAATCGTTACACGGACTTTTCGTTAGCATACTTCTCAGGGCACGACTGTCTTTGTCGTACTTGGAGTTAGAGGAGTCTGATGTTTTATTCATAGGTGATGCTGGACCAGCAGAACTCCATTCCTGTCGTATTCGCAGTGTTTTTTTGCAGTGGACCTCTTCACTAGGGGTCTGCGTATCATCATCATAGACGGCAATACATCAGTAGTTCACACTAATGCTTTACTGCCACACAACCACGAAGAAGAAAAAGCAAATCCCGTGTAGGAAGAGAAAAGAAAAAAGGGGAAAGGGGAGGGGACCTAACCACTAAAAATAGCTACATCTATATTCAGCCATACAATATCAAGGCGCCTACACCTTACAAACAAACAACTGATATTTCTGCACAGTACTCGTGTGGATCACTACTGTTGTAACCTGGACAGTTGAACTGTCAGTGGTGTTTGACAGGTGTTTTGCGTACTCTCATCGCTCAACTTCCAACTGAGTACTTCATTTTTGCGAACAGATGATCCCTGCTCACATGACAAAACAAGACGGCGCAAACAACGTCATGCTCTGAGTCAGGGTGGTTACTCCGAAATGTACGACAGAATGACTGATAGCTGACGATGATATGGTCAATTTGCATCCATTGTTAAGTTACGCAAGGCCATCTCCATGCGATTCGTTTCAATTGTTTGTACTGATACACGCAACTCGAGATACACGTAACTGTTATAACCGATTGCCATTGTCAGTACGTCGTGCACGGACACCGAACGTACTGCATAGCCTCTTCCTTTTTTGGGTAAAACGATCAAGTTCATATCACCAGCGAGCACGATGATGTGCGAGTGTTTTGTTTGCATCGGACGATTCAAGAAGGTAGCGTAAAAAGTTTTCTTGACAACCTCTTAACTATTGCCTGTTTTAACATATGCAAATTTGTCAAGTAAACAACGTGTTCCTGTTGTTTGTTGGCCAAATCTGACCGAAATGCTAACTCTGACAGCACACAGGCACCACTCACTGGGATACAGTCGAACAAGCTTTGTGCTACTTCTGAGCTCAGTGCAATCTCCAGCTTGACCACGAAGTTCGGCTTCGTCATCATCAAAGACCCCGAGAGTGAACCGCTGATCCACATCATTATCCAAGAGTGAATTCCGACGCAACACATGCAGTTCCAGAGGCGAGAGGGTGCTCACCAGAGCAGCTTGACCTATTTGTCTAAGAATGCGGACGTTAAAAGCACCAGTACCTACCATTTCTCTTGTTTTATAGAGTGGGAGGAGAAACGTGACAGTGGGAAAACCAGTCTATCAGAGCAACAGTACCTTCAGATACTTTCCGATCACTTGTGTTGCAGAAGGGAGTTGATTTTTAAGACTCCACTCTAGTTTCTGATCCAAAAGTCTGACCTGCGAGACAACAGTAAATAATACTTCCTTTGGAGACTCTGTCATTAACCAAAGACTCAAAATTCCGAGTACGAGACTTGCTTAGCCCGTGGACACTGAACAAGACATTGGTGTCTGATTCTGATCATTGCTGCGCGCACAGTAGGTGTTTGCAGCTATATCAGGCTTTTAGATGGTACTGAAAATTTATCGACGGTATTGGACGTTATGCCGTTAATCGTTAGGTGTTCGAAATCCTCTTTTGTTTGAAGATACTTTTTCGTAGCCTCTTTGCTTGTTCAGAAGACAGTGTTGCCACGATAACTTCTGATACTTCTCAGTCGCTTCTGCCGAGGTGGAGGGTTGACTTGAGGGACCTCACTTCGGGTCTTAGATTCAAAGGTCTGACCTGCGAAATAACAAAATACGGAATTTTCCCGGGGAGTCAGCAACTTAACAGTTTGACTCACTTGGTAGTGAGGGACTTACATAGTCCGAAAGCGCAGTGAATAGAACATTAATGTCTGATTCTAATGACTGCTGTACGCATTGGGTGTATTCGAAGCTACATCAGGGTATTGGATTATACCGGATGTTTTTCGACCGCATTGAATGACGTGGTGGTGGTCACGGTCAACTGCTGGGCAAACGGAGTGCTTTCTGTTTTGGGTTACCTTTTTTAATCCCCTTCTTGATTCGAAAGACAACAGTGCCGCGACTATAAAGAGTTCTGTTTATGTGCTTATAGGATCGCGCCCCATTACCCAGGCACCCCTACGTGATCAGTAGTGCGACATAAAATTTCTTGTGTGACCGATTTTCGTCTGATTATTCACCTTTGACCTGTCTGAGATGGTTGAACCTGGTAGAACCGGAGTCTTAATCAGCGTAACACTTCAGATCGATGTAGTTCACAAGCTGCATTATGGGAACGGTGTACCGGAGAAAGACGTAGACACTCCAAAGGCAGCGTATTGCCGGTCCTCAGCGTCTCAAGTAGGGTGAAGCAAGGTTTTCCAGCCTCTCTCTTCCTACTCAACTTGGCAGTAGACGAGATTCTAGGGTTTGCCATGATAGACTTCCAACATGGTAATCTAGAACTGTACATGGGCTAAACAAACATTGAATCTCGGAGAAATCCCTGGATTTGTTAGAAGCCAGACGGAAGGTTCCTCCTGATAGTTCACATAACAAGTCTAGAAGAGATGTCCTTAGGAAACTGAAACGTAGTCTAAGGGCTGATCGTGAGGCTTGGTTAATGGAAAAAGTTAAGGAAATGGTAAGCCCTTTTTGCTTCAGAGAACACCAGCAAAACTCTAAGCTGATCCGTGCCACTGGTCCCAGGCGACCGTATGCCAGTGAAGCTATCAGCGAGGCGGATGGCACACTAATCTACAATAAGTGCAGAAAGTTAGAGCGTTGGGCTAAACACTGTAGGTTAATTTAGCTGGCCTCCTGCTTTTATTGTGTTATCGCCATAAACTTGTGATGTAACAATCTGGTCGGTAGATTTGGAACCACCCACTGAGACTGAGGTTCGCAATTGCATCTCGGCTCTCAATCGTAATAGGGCTGCTGTTCCAGATGATCTCGTGTCGGTACTTTTCAAAGAAGGTGAACGGATGTCAGTAGAGGCCTCGACTCAGTTGTTTAACCTTATGTGAACGATGGAGACCATCCTTCCGTGTTGGGGTCACTCGATAGTAGTTCCCATATTTAAGAAAGGCTCTTGCGTAAACCATAGGAGAGTTGGTTTGACCCCAGCCATTTCTAAGGTTCTGGCATCCATTATACTTCGTCGACTAACTGCAGTTCGCGAGGTAGAAATTAGGGAGGAATACGCAGTGGTTCGCCTCGTGCGGGGTTGTGTAGATCACACTTTTGCCCTCCGTCAAATTCTGGAGCAGTGTCATGTGTACCGCTGGCCAACGATCGTCCTATTCCTCGACTATAAAGGTGCGTTCGATTCGGTAGTTCGATCTACACTTTTAGAGTCGCTTAAACGCAAGGGTGTACCGACCAAATATGTGAACGTACTATCTGCACTTAATTCCCATACTTCTGCTCAGGTTATGGTTTACGGCGAGCTATCTGACAGTTTCAGTACCATGAACGGCGTAAGTCAAGGCTGTTCAATTTCGTCATAGACGGAAAAATGGAGGACTGTCTGCGGCACTCAAAAGATGCCGGCGTGGACCTCCTACCTGGTGAAAGACTGACTGATCTTGATTATGCTCACGACAGGGTGTTACTGTTTGACAACCTTCAAGCGACACGAACAACGCTAAACGCTATTTCGCGTTCTGCTAAGTACTTCGGAATGCGCTTTGCAGCCTCAAAGTGCCAAGTGTTTGTGCAGGATTGTTGTAATGACGTAGATTTAATGTTAGATAATGAAGCCATGGAGGTTGTTGACCGGTTTGTATACCTGGGAAGCTGCATCAGCGGCGGAGGTATAGGGGATGAAATAGAAGTGCGTATCTTTATGGCTAGAGTGGTATTCGCCAATCTGGGACACCTCTGGCGACAGAGGTATTTTTATGAAGCTTAAGGGTCGTGTGTATCAGACAACAGTGAGGGCTGTATTAGTTTACGGCGGCGAAATCTGACCGCTGAGGGTAGAGGACGCGAACCGTCTTCAGATATTTGACCATCGATGTCTACGTTCAGTCGCTCGTATCGGGTGGCATCAGCGAGTAGGCAGCGAGGAAGTAAAGAAGCGGGTGTTTGGCACTAATTGTCAAACGAGTTCTTTCGTTCAATCCTTACACTTGCACAGACTTAGGTGGTTAGGTCATGTACTAAGGATGCCAGCTAATTGTCTGTCACACCGAGCAGTGTTTGCCGACACTGCGGCGACTGGCGCACGGTGCGAGATGGACAAACAATGACCTGGCGTAGACAAATGAAATCGTTCACGAAGGGGTTAGTCACGGCAGATCGGGTTCGTCTCCCGGGCTGGCGACTCACAGAGTCGGTGGCTTGAGACGTTATGTGAGATGGCGGCTAACCGAGCTCAGTGGCGTGAATGTTGTCGTTGTTTGGCCGAATTGTTTGTAAAAGGAACGCACTTAATTGTGCGGGGCAGTGAAGGCCACAAGGAAAATATCTTGCTGATGACGCCTTACTTTCACTTACAGCTCGGTTGTTTGTTTGCAAGATGTATGTGCCTGGATGTATGCTTGAATATAAGCGTAGCTGTTTTTAGTGGTTTGGTCCTCTTCCCGTCTCCTTTTCTCTCTCTTCCTTTGTAGGTTTTTCCCTTTGTGGTTGTGTGGTGGTTAAACGTCAGTGTGAACCATTGATGTATTGCCGTCTATGTTAATGGTGATGAGTCTTGAGCTGTTCGCACGCATTCGACTTCGAGACATGGAGTATGCAGACGACATCGCCACAATCTTTGAGGGTTTACAGGGAGCCTAGACTATTTTAGACCGACTAGAGGCTTCAGTTCGTCAGTTTGATATAGTCTTCGTACCTATTAAATGCAAACTGTTGTCACAAATTTGGCAGGGCTCTCCACCTGCGCTCATCTTTGGTGGTGATCTGTTTGAAGTACTCGAGAAGTTTATGCACCTTGGGAGCTTCATCAGCGCTGATGGAATGTCTGTTGCGATCAAAAATCGCATAGAAAAGGCTCGGATGGGATTTGTCAACTTACACCATCTGTGGCGTCGGTATGCTCTCAGTCTTTTTGTGAAAGGCCAAGCGTACAATGTCACGATAAGGGCATTCCTGTTGCGCAGCTCCGAAACGTGGTCCATCCGGTAGGAGGATGTTCGCGGAATATCTGTTTTCGACTATAGGTGTCTCTGAAGCGTTAGGGGCGTTTCGTGAGAACACCGTATCAGCAGTGACATGGGGAAATTAAACTGACCACAGTCATTACTAGGGTTCTGAGTTCGTCAACTCACTGTAGCTTGGAAGGCAAGCATTAACGAAGAACAGGAGAGTTTTGACCTAAGCGGGGATGTATTGGTCGGATTTTCACGTTTCACCGAATTCCGGAATGGCGTCATGTGTACTGTCGACGAACAATTGCCCTATTTATCGACTTTGAAGGTGCGTTCGATTCAGTGGATCGATCTACACTTTTAGAGTCACTTAAACGCAGATGTGTACCGACCAATTATGTAAACGTGCTGTCAGCACTTTATTCCCATACCTCACCTCAGGTTAGGGTTCACGATGGACTGTCTGATAGTCTCAGCATCATGACCGACGTACGTCCATGCTGTCCATTTCCACCATCGTCTAATTTTGTCGTAGACGGAGTAATGAAAGACCGTCTGGAGCACTCATACGGTGCCGGCGTAGAGTCCCCTGCCTGATGGGAGATTAACTGATCTCGGTTATGCTGACAAGAAGATGTTGCACGGTCATTTCCATGCTCCAAAGACAACGCTGGATGCTACTTGGTGTTCTGCTAAATGCTGCAGGATTTGCCTTATAACTATTAAGTGCAGTGCTTTTGCAAGACTGTTGTGATTGCATAAATTTAATGTTGGATAATGAGGTTATGAAGATTGTTGGTCAATTTGTGTACATGAGGACTGCATCGGCGGCGACGACGGATGTGTAGGGAATGAAATGAAAGCGCGTATCTCTGAAGTTAGGGCGGTATTCGTCAATCCAGGGTATCTTCGTGAGACTTAGGGGTCGTTTGTATAAGTCGACTGTGAGGGCTGTGTAACCATACGGCCGTGAAACTTGGCCACTCAGAGTAGAAGACTTGAACTGTCTTCAGGTGTTTGATCACCGACATCAGCGTTCGGTCGCTTGTATTGGGTGGCATCGACGAGTAAGTGACGAAGACAGTTGAAAGTGAATAGTTGGTGTTGAGCGTCAGACGTATTCCTTTGTTCACTTTTCAAGTGTGCATAGGCTTAGATTGCCAGGTCATGCACTATGGCTGCAGGTTAGTCGTCTGCCACACCGGGTACTCTTTGTCGGTGCTGCGGCCGACTGGCGTATGGTGGTACTGGTTATATAGATAATGACCTGGCTTAGGGAATTGAAATCGTTCACCAAAGGGTTGGCCACAGTAGGCGGGGTTCGACTGCCAAGCTGGGGCCCTCGCTATTCCATAGAGTCAGTAGCTGGAGGAGTTTGGTGAGGTGGTGACTAGTCGGGATCACTGGTTTGGATGTTGTCTGACCGAGTTGTCTGATGTTAGTGCACTTAGTGGCGCATGGCAGTGAAAGCCGTAAAAAAACTGTCTTGCTTATGACTCCTTACTTTCACGTATGGCTGGGTTATTTGTCTGTCGAGTGTAGGCACCTTGTTTAAGGACTGAATAGAGGCGTAACCATTTTTAGAAATTAGGTCCTTTCCATCTCCTTTTTCTTTTCTCGTACAGGGTTCGCTTTTTACTTCACGGTTGTGTGACTGTTAAGCATCACTGGGGATCAGGGATGGATTGCTGTCTATCATGATGATGTCGGTGGTAGTATATTTCTGTCGTACACTTGTGGCCCTTTTTTCACTTTTTTTCTCTACTCCGGGTGCCCGTTTTGCTTTTATTAGTGCCCTTGCTTTTCTTATTCTATGCTCACATTCTCTTTTCTGGAACATTTAAAGTATGATTCCAAGATTCGCCCATCCTGTTCACTGTTTTCACCTTGGCCGAAGTTTTTTTATTTGTGCACTTTTCTTCATTGATCAGGATACACGTTTTCATTGTATGAACCTCAATCAGGTGTGCGACTTTTCGTACAAACAGCGGCGCGGACGATCGTTTCGTTGATCGCTACTAAATGTTTATTACCGATTTGGCCAACAGATTTAAACGAGTCGTTATTTGGAGTTGTTTATATAATCATCTACAAAGCCATGATCAAACCAAAATGAAACTTGAGAACAAACAGAAGTGGTTCTTATGCAGCATGAGTTTCTCTTTTGTGGAGACCACGGGGTTCTCCTCCTTCTTATCTGATAAGTACCTGATAACAGTGAATCGATTTACCCGTAATCCTGACCTAAATGTGTTTGATGTTATGTAAGTTGAATTCCTACTGACCTAGTTTAAATATCCTCGTATCGCTCTTTTCAATCACCCACCTGCTTGCACTTCTCTGATGTTGGAAGTGCTACTCGCCATATGTCGTCCACGAGATTCATTGAGTATCTGTTTTCAACCAACTACATTTCCGCAGCGTTAGCCGCTTGTGGCAAGAGCTGTGCATTGCCAATGATGACGTTCGCCGGTGTGCTTCAGGAACTGGCAGACTCTGTCGCCGGTTGAGTGTTACAGTCTCATGTCGCTAACTACCTTAGTTCGGACATTTATTACATATGCACATCCGTCGCATAATACATCTCGTTCCGTTTACCTATAGTCAGCTAAGATGGAATTGACAATCTGGTAGCCAGTATGTAAATAAATAAGTTCATCTTATATTTCTTGTTTAATTATTACGCTGATTAATGTCTTGCCTATCGGTCTGCAGGTCTACAAACAATTTAAAGAAGTACGCACTTTCAAATTGGATTATGGTGCGGAGCAGATATTTGGTGGTCATTTGCTTGGCGTCCGTTCTTTGACCGGGCTAACTTTTTACTGTTGGAATACCGGTCGACTGGTTCGCCGCATTGATATCAGCCCGCGTGCGGTCTATTGGAATGAAGTTGGTAACTTAGTTTCCCTCTGCACTGGCGAGGTTGTGTACGTGCTACGCTACATGGCCGATATGGTCCCCGAGGTTGAGCCAGCTCCTGGAACACCGGAGGATACAGATGGGTTCGAGCAAGCATTCCAGGTTGGCTTCCTGTCTTATTACTTCATGATATTCGAATTCACACCGCACTGCTAGTTTTCCAGTATTTTCGTAGGACTGGTGTTTAAGAGTTATATGTTCACAGTATCCTCGATCCTTCCATGTTGACCTTCGGTAAAAACGAGGTATGTATACTTTCTCTCTGATACAACTTCCGTTTAAGTTCTCCTCGCCCTTATCTGCCGTTTCCAGATGGTGCCTAACGGTGAAGTTTCGGTCTCCGTTCGCAACGGATTCTGGTACGGCGATGCTCTACTGTTTACCACCACCACTAACCGGTTGTGCTACTATGTGGGTGGGGAGTTGGTCACTCTGGCCCATCTAGACAGACCGATGTATTTACTGGGCTATCTGGCTAAAGAAAATCGCGTCTACATGAGTGATCGTGATTTGCAGGTAAGTTCTGATGCGCAAACTTTCCCAGGCTTTTTGGATAGTTGGAGCACTGGAGCTGTTGTCTTAATAATCTAGTGGTTAGCCGTTAATTCATATGATTTTCCGGCTATCAGACCAACCGATGCATAGTTTGAGCTTTCATTTCCTTTATTCTGCACGTTCAAAACAAACAACCAAACAGTTATTTGAGCAACTATAAGGCACAATTGCTTATTTGTTGTACACATGTTTGGAGACAACGTGTTATGACTAAGACACTTCACACTAACCAGGTCCGTTTTTTCCTATCACGCCGGATGAACTTGCTCGGAAGTTGTTCAATTGAGGTCTTCTCGATGACACGTATCCTTGAAACATCGTATTCGCCGGCGTATTTTCGGACTGACACGTGTGATCATTTGTTTACACAGATTTTAACTATGCTAGCTAGTCAGTTGTTGATCCGTGCACTTCACGAGTTTTCGATTAAGCAACAAAACATGTGGATAGTCGGCGCATGGTTGGAACTTGAACTATGAAAGCCTTGTTGCTGAGTTGTGTGCAGCCATTGTGTTCTGTTTTCCCGGGCTGCAGTCTCAAAAGTGATGTACACATGGGATTCTAAAGATTTTCTGTCTGACTTTCCTGTTCGTTGCTCACTGTTTTTTGCTGGTGTTAGTATTTTTCACGTAATCTGTTGTGATATTAAATCGATGACAAGGCTGAACATAGATATTGTATCAACTTGCACCCTATTCCTTAAATGACAATGGTTTTAAGCATACCATTTTTTATCTTCCTTGTTGTCTCTTCCTAACAGATAACGTCGTTGTCAGATAATAGCTCGAACTGAGATTACTGTTTCGCTTTACATTACTCCTTCCCACGTTCCACGGTCCGTTTTGTTCTTGTTTATGTAACAGGGGCAAGACCTGGAACCCATGCTCTTGTATGTATATCTGCATCTTATTAGTCTGCTGAATACCATTTTTCTTCGCTCTGCTTTTCAATATGCTTAACAATCACATTCACGCTCGGTTTTCTTCACATCTCCGGTGGTGTTTATCAACGTTTTTGTGCCAGATTGTCAGCTATTCCCTGTTGCTCAACGTACTGGAGTACGAGACTGCTGTGATGCGAGGAGATTTCACCGCTGCAGATGCTATTTTTCCAAGCATACCCAACGATCAGCGCACCAAGGTTGCACAGTTTTTGGAGAAGCAAGGTTTTCGTGCTCAGGCAATGCGGGTAACTAACGATCCGGACCACAAGTTCGAGCTGGCCGTGCAGCTTGGTGACCTGGAGCTTTGTCGTCAACTGGCCTCCGAAGGTGACCCAGAAGCAAACGAATCAAAATGGAAACAGGTTGATCTTTCGTTTATTTGACTTTGTCTTAGCATACGTGCTGACACTGAACTCGGTTGGGGTTTGCCGTTCGCTACTCGTTCGTATAAATTTACATTGTATATCAAACCAAGACTCATGCGATGTATCATCTGGTAAGCAACGACCGATCTGGGAGTTTTACTCCTTTACTTATATACGCAGATCTAGGTACTTGGATCATGAAATAAATATGCTGGCTACTCGTGTGGTATTCGTAACTGATTGTAACAGTCTAGAACGTCGGGTATTCGGTTCTGATTGGCGTTTTGCGGTTGAGAACGTTGGCAGTTATCACAAACGGTAATCGAATTTGAGGCTGGGTCACTTCAAGTAGTTTTTCCTAGATTTGGGCAGTCATGTTATCTCACACGTGATCTGTTATATCGCAAGGCAACAAGCACCTGATCGTAGAATGCTGGCTGCCTTAAGGGATAGATAACCTGTCCTGTCTCTTCGTAATCCTATCAAATGTGGGCGATGTTAAGCCTAAACTGTCAACCGAAGGAACTCATTCCCCGATGTTCCCTATGCCTCATTCATGACTCCACTCGTTCATAACGACCCTGAGAACTTCACCAATTGTGGCTTAATCCGTAAATCACAGCGACAATAACATGGGACATCCTAGAAGAAGTAGGAATGCTCAAAGGAGAACGAATCAAAGACAGATTGACAAAAATACGCAGAGGGGCTGACAGTGTTGTGGATATCGACACATCATTGACTGTGGCGCACTGTCCCTTTGGACAGGAGTTGTTTTCATGAACCCGCTAAGTTAAATATCCAGCGTTTACACTCTCAGGCGTTCGTTACACTGGAAGAGTCTGTGGAATGGATACTATCCTCATTTAGACATGACCAATTGAGTAAACGTGGATTCAGACATGTGGCCGTAGTATTCATAATCGCCATCGTTTCTACAGAACTGTTTCGGACTTTGTGAACCAGTAACGTCTTGTAAGCTATGCGTGTAGCGAACATGATACGAGGTAACATTCCCAAGTACGATTATTTGTAATATGTCAGAATCGTCATGCTTTAACTAAAGACTGTTTCTATCAACCTTATCGATCCTACTGCAAAATCTGAACGGTCCGTTAAGGTCTTTAACGGCATGAAGTTATCCAACCCGCTAGTGATTTAACATGCCATAATACTTCAGACATTGCGTACGGTGCACTCTGTTGACTAATTCGTTTCTACAGTTGAATACTCACCTACTTCTGGTACATACCTCTGGCCGAATGCTTTCATTAACTGTGTTCGTTGAAATTACCTTATGAAATAGATCCAGAATCGCTTGACCACGATCACGTCAGCCCAAAAAATTGAGTAGCGGGTTTGAATACTTTTGTTTCCAGTCATCTGCGTGACTGTTATTACATACTCGTCACACACTACATTTTACCGATTGTAGTTAAATCTTTTGTTTTCTTTCACTCCTACATTCAGTTAGCGGAAGTCGCTTGTCGAACATGCAATTTCGATTTGGCTGAAGAATGTTTGTCTCGTACAAAAGACTATGCCAGTCTTTTGCTCTTGGCCTCTAGCTCTGGTAACGGCCGGATGCTTCAGTGGATCGGTGAGCAAGCTTCTGTTGAGTCCAAAGATAATGTGGCCTTCCTGGCTCGATTCTTGTTGGCGGATTTAGATGGTTGTCTTGAGGTTAGTTCGATCATTTGCTTTGATATTTCACTGATTCTTACTTGAACAGGACAAACTTATGTCTGCTTTCGTTTGTTTACACACTGTAGAAGGCTTTTACTGTCTACCGCAACTATCATGCTATTGACTGTGACAATGTTAACTTTTTTAATTTAGCTTCTACTCAAAGCCGATCGATTGCCTGAGGCGGCATTTTTTGCCCGAGCATACCTGCCAAGCCGAATACCGGAGGTAGTGGAACTGTGGCGTGAATGGTTGGGCAAAACTAGTAAATCCAACGTGAAAATTGCTCAGGCTTTGGCTAATCCCAGAGATTATCCAAACTTGTTTCCCGGACTGGAGGTCAGTTCTCGCACTCATTCATATTGATTACTATCAACTCATTGTTGTTACTCATTACAATCAGTATTATTCGTTATTAATCATTCATCATTCATGGTAACTTCTCATGAAGTACATTGTGGGAGGAGGAATCCTCTGGAACATTGATTACACGTTCAAATATTGAATCTCCTGTTACTTACCTATTGGTTACTCCCTCTGAAGGTGTCTTGCTTGAGTCACAGGTTGAGCCGTTCTGCTGGGCAGAATTCCTTTGTCAATATAGAAATTAAGTCTGGAATATCTAAGCACCCACTCGCCCGATATTCAATGAATGGTGCTGCACGATTTTGAAATTAACTTACTCCGACGCCTAAATAACTATTCTACTGTGATTGCTAAGGTGAACTGTGCATGTGTGATGCAATGAAGTTACATTACTAATGAGTAGTTAGGCCGATTTGATAATTTAGATACCTACTTATTCAGTAGTGGTGTTGGTAGCTTCCACTGTGAACTGCCTCAGAAATTATGCCAGGACACCCAACTCCAAGAATCATATGGTGTATTTCATATGAGACAATGGGAATGGTAGGTAACCGAGTACAAATGTAAAACTTCCGAGCTCCTGGCATGGCTTCCTAGCTCGGCTGATAAATGCTTGTGTTTGGGTATACTATTTCTGTCAATTGCTCTAATCTAGCCAAAGCCCAGATTTTTCAAAATTAGGTCTCAATTATTTTATTTGTCAAACTTCTTGATAATAGTACAATTCAATTCAGTCGTGAGCCTGATAGGATAGTGTGGTTCGGGCCACCGCTCAATGCCGTGGAATAACCTAAAAGGAGAAGAGGTTGCTAAAAAGCTCAAAAACTAATCAGATATCTTAGCAGCACAACTACCATTGGTATGCTATTGACTTCGACACACCGCGTTTCCAACCAACGATTTAAGTGATCACGAAGACCCTATCCGAACAGGCGACAATTATCTGCCTTACTTAATGGAGCAGTCCAGATGTTCATATTTCGTAGCCACGTTGTTACTTAGTCATCAATCAGTTTTATCCAACTGTCAGTGGTCTCGATACGGAATGTCCAGTACGGTAAGCGTTCATGTGAAATACGGAGTACGTTATCCAACTATGCTGAGCGAATATTTGACCAGTTGGTCGCACACTCCAGGTTGCGCGCTGGCGAACGACGACAT
>JTDE01004663.1:30372-43901 GCA_014338405.1 Paragonimus skrjabini miyazakii | reverse complement strand
CCTACCCTTGGATTCCATAGGCTTCTAGTTTGTTTCAGGGGCTGTGTGGGACGACGTTGAAAACCTTGGCAAATTCGAAGAAGGTGGCATCTGAGATGAGGCCATTATCTTTGTCCACCGTCAGGCTATCCATGAAAGTAAGACATTAGTCATGCATGACCGGTTAGGAAGGAAGCCATGCTGGGTAGATGAAAAAGGATGGTTTATAAGAAGTGATTGATGATGGCACGCTTTAATAAGCGCTCCATTATCTTGAATGGTTGACTAGTAAAGCTGATTGGCCGATAGCTAGCTGGAGAGTGCCGGTCACCCGTTTTAAATATGGACGTGGCCGTCGCTTCTTTCCATGCATTAAGGAGAACGCCCGTCTGGAGTGTCTGGTTAAACGGCTTATAAAAGGTTTCTGCCAGACTAGCAGCCGGTTCCTTGGGAATTCTGGGATGGATCTTGTCAGGACCCATTGCACTATACGACTTGGCCACGGATAAATGTGTTCAAATTTTAACACAGGACACTCAACGGTGACCAGTAGTTGCCGGACGTTCTGTAGCGGAAAGGTAGGGTGCCAAACCGGCGGTGCGACGTTGTAGGCTGCTGAGCGGTACTCCATGAATAACTCAGGCACAACTAGTGGGTGAGATGGCGTCTCCTCATACGACAGTCGCAAAGAAAGAGCCGAGGGTTTATTCTTTCTTAGTCGTCGCATATGCTTAAACAAGAAGATATTGTTCTCGCGGGCTTTGAGGAGGACCTTTTCCTGCACGAGTTTAGTGTGCTCACGGATTTCCCATCTACACCTATTTCGAACAATGTGGAACGCGCGTAGGTCCTCCGAGTTTCCGTAAGCTTATACTTTGTGAATAGGTAGGAATGATCATCGAGGAGACGACGTATTCTGCGCGGAAGAGGTAGCCCATAATAGAAAGTGCACGGTTTGCGCGGCACAAACAAGTCGTCCGCTTTTTCAGTTATGCTTTGAAACGCACAGCATTTCTGGTCGACGGAGCCTTATTCAAAAAGAAGTGCACCTAGGTGACATCTTAGGCCGCTAAATTCAACCTGATCAAAATTTCCAACTGTGAACTTTTTTACTGGTTGTTGTCATCAGCAACAGATACGATCAAGGATTAGCAGAGAGTGGTCACTGTGTCGGAGTGGTGGCTTGATGATCACCCTGTCTACCAGGTGGCTCTCATTATTGTTAACTAGGTCGAGTAAAAAGAGAATCTGACCAGAACGATTCCACGTCGGGGATTTGACACGCGGTGTCCACGTTCTCCGTCGTATCGGCGTCGATAAGGAAGTCGAGAACCCGCTTCCACAATCAAGGTGGGAAACTGATACCCAGTTTATTTTTGGTGCATTGAAGTCTCCCAGTATAAGCAGATGAGTAAAATTTTGTAGTCCTAGGAAGTTGTCTAGGTTTACAAGAAGAGTGTCGTTATCAGAGACCTCGGATTAGGGATAACGATAGATAACCACCACTAGGAGTGATTCTCGGCCACGCAATGCTAATCGGAGTCATAGAGCGTCATATTTATCAGAGAAATGAAATCCACCGATGATCGTGAGTGTTGGGAGGCAGCGCTGAAGGAAAATCACAGAACTCCCTTTCTCCCTCAAGCGGAGCCAACTCAGTAAACGTAATAACCGGAGACACTCAGTTAACTGTCACTGATGTCACCTGTAAACCAGGTCTCCGTGAAAGAAAGTATGTTGGGTTTTGTGTCATGAGTTGACTGCCTGATTTCCGGTGACTTGTTGAACAAACTCAGACGGTTCGTATACGTGCACACTTGATTTCGCGAGAAAAGAGATAGGAGAGTGCGAGGAACAGTTTGAGAAAGAGGATCTAGAATTGAGGAGAGTGGTAGTGTTGGACTCGGTATGTACTACCGAATGGTTCTGATGGTCCTTCCTTGAGGCTGTGGGCGCGACGTCACTGCTTGTGCTTATGTTAACGTCCCTACTGGACGCTCGATCAGCATTTCCGGTGCCGCAACTTGCGATCTCTCTACCCCTGCTAAATTCCGCTTCTTCTGAGGGTATTTGAGAAGTTTCATCCAAGGAAAATTTGACTTCTTCGTGCGCTGGATGCAAGGTTTGAAGGGAAGCACTGTGCACAGTTTTTACTGAGCCACTCATGGGAATAGCTTGTAGGGCGGGCCAAAAATATGCTTTTTGACTTACGGGCGGCATCCCCAACCTGCTGTTACACTTTTGGCCCATTTATCTGTTCCTTTACGAGATTGATGTGCGACTGCGAATTCGAACCTGTGTACCTGTCGCTGAAATGGCTGACCAATAAAACCAGCTAAATGGGATATTTGGCGCAGCAGCTTACCTGTCATCTTATTGTGGACGACTTGAACGCATCCAAACTCAACTGAGTAGCTGTTTCTCATGAGAACTTTGGAAGCGGATTTTCGAAAGCCTTGGTAATATTAACTGGTGGGAAAGCCTGGATACAGCATGTCGAACAACCTACAAGACATCATCTAGGACAGACACCTTGCTTCCTTGATCTGCTTATCACAAATGCAGTTTACCTGGTGGGTAGTGGGGTCATCAAACAACCCCTGGGGTACAGCAACTATTTGCTACTCGTTTTCGATTTCACCTGGTACTGGCTACGAAAAGCTGCGGCAAAGATTTCACCCCGAAATTTCCATAAAGCGATTTTTAATGCACTGAGGACTTTCTTAAGAACACTCAACCTCGTGTCGGACTCCGTGAACTCAGGCCACCATTCTTTTAAAGATGGTATTTACGAAGCTGATGAGACACTCATTCCTCACAATCTGTGAAAGTCCTCCTCTCGTGCACCTGTTCCGCGGAACATACGTCGCCTTCTTGATCTACGTCCTCGTCTATTCTCTAAACGGAAGGTAACGATAAAGCCGAGGGATCTGGAAGCCTTTCGCTCCGGACGAAACGAGTGCCAGCGGGAAATTTGTCAACACACCCAACAGAGACAGTAAAAAATCCTTTTGATCGCCCGCGAAAATGAGAACTTTCCTTTCAAATGCATGAGCCACCAGAGAAAAACTAAGTTCCATCACCTGTTTCGCGGATTCCCAACGGGGAAACCTCCTTCAACCCCCAAATAGTTTTCGAGTTATTCAGGGACTACCACTCAACAGTCTACAATATGGCTGTCAAGCTGACATCCGACTCTTTCGCGGGAAACTTCCAATACCCACTCCTGACGGCTGACTTTGCCGTGCTTGATGTGTGGTATCTCTTGCTTAAAATCAATCCTTACACTGCAACGGGAGCCATGCCGAGATCCTCAAAGAGACTGCCCTTGGTTTGGTGGTGGCCCCTGTAATCTGTTCAAGCAGATGCTTTGGGCGGACACTTGTCCGAAGGTTTGAAATAAGCTACTGTCACACCAATATTTAGGGCGGCCGATCGATACTCTCCTGCTAGTTATTGGTTGATCATCCTCACCAGCATTCCATGCAAGGTAATGGGGCGCCTATCAAAGCGCGCCATTCTTGAGCATTTTTTCTCAAATGACCCTTTCTCTTCTACCCGGCATGGCCTTCCTCCCAACCGGCCTTGCATAACCAACATATTATTTTTCATGGATAGCTTGAGAGAGGTTAAAGAAAATGGCCACAACTTTGATGCTATCTTCTTCGATTTCATCATAGCTTTCGACAATGTCGCACACTACCTTTTTTACATCAACCGGAAGCATATGAAGCCGGACAGGAGGATCTCCGTTGGATTACATCCTTTCTTTGTAAGAGGATTTTCAGAGCAAAATTCGGAATGGAACTATCTTCTCCCGCCCCGATCTCCACCGGGTTTCTTAAAGAATCCGTACTTGGTCCGCTGTTGCGTCTGATTCACATCAGTTACCTTCCCGACCTTATTTCTAGCAACGCCCTCCTTAACTCTGGCGATTTAAAAAATCTGAAATGCTTGTGATTTCCTTGAATTACAAATTGGACTTGGTTGTAATAAATTCTGGTCAGATGACTGGAGTCTACCTCTAAACGACGGTATGTACACACAGGTCGCTCGGAAGGATCTCCGAGAACCTACTCGCAATGCATATTACACATAATGCAATAGATATCTTGAAAGTTAGCTAGAGAAAATACCCAAGGATTTGGCTGTCGTTTAGTTCATCTTCATCTTACTGCCAACAGATGACCGCTAAGAATGGATTTGGGATTTTCGGGATGGTAAAAAAAGCACATCCCCACACAGACAGATATGCCTTTCACGTATTTTACGAAATCTCCATGTAACCACTGCTTACGTGTGCTAATCAAGTCGTACACATTGGCTTAAAGACGGCTACGCTCCCTGTTGAGTGCGTCCGGCTTTTGGCTACCAAAATGGTCGCTGACTTGTGGCATTCCTCCTACCAGTCTCGTCTTGAAGTTCTTGGTCTCTATCCACTTAACTTTCGGAGACTGTACAGTGATGTAATTCTTACACACTTTCTCTTTATCGCAGGATTTTTGCAGCAACTCTCTGCCCCAGAAGTTGACAACTACCGAACTGGTCACGAAAAGAAGCTCTATAAACTTCGACCCCGAACCTTCCTTAGGCAACGGTTCATTTCTTTGAAAGCTAACAACCACTGGAAAAACCTTCCTTTAGAGGTTGTTATCTGCTTTTCGGGGATCGTTTCAAAGTGTTAGTAGATTCCCACTTATTTAAGACATTGTTAGACTAACAGCTTACTCTGCCCGTGAAACTTTATAACACCACCAAGAGCGGTGCTATACCCTGTTTTCAACCATTGTCTTTCAGATCAACGGACACCCGCTGGATATCGAAACAGACAGACTGACTGGATCTGGGTGATCTGAGTCTCAAGCCTTAAACCTGTGTGCAAATCGCTGAATGTAAAACTGAGTGAGAACCTCCAAGTACAATAGTACCAGGCAGAGAGTTTCAGATTTTACGCAAGCGTGATAGGAGTAAACCGTGGAGAAATTCTGGTCGACTGTGCTGAGGCATTAGTTTTAATGCATAAGCCATCAAGGCAATGTTCGTATAGATGATAAATGGAGCTCTACATGGGTTATTAGGAGTTTTAAACATTGAAATGGTAAGTAGTGAATCACCGTTCAGTCTCTGAAACTCTAATAAGTATATATTAAGTTCATGATATCGTTCTTTTTATGGCATCATGCGAACTCTTAAAACGGACTTTGTGGTTTTCCGTTGAACAATCTCAAGTAGGGCCCTCTCCTGATAGGGATTTTACGGCCAAATTGCATTGCCATTCTCAAGATCAGGTCGAAAATGTCGCATTAGGGATGCTTCAAACATGGGGTAAAATCTTTCAAGCAACCCTCTGACGAGCGCCAGGACCCGTAATAGACAATTGGTATGTGCTCGACCCTCATCCATTAAAAATGTAAAATGTCTTAACTGGTGAGCAGTCGAAATATAATCTCAACAGTCTCCTTACTAAAGTCTCCTTACTAAAGTTGGAAACGACCCATATATTTCGGGGTATGTGTGTAAATATGATAAGCGGTTAGTTGTGGCGTAATTTAGTGCCAACGATAACAGCCTAGAAAATAAAAGAAAAGAACGCGAGGTTGGCCCCACCCCACTGGCAACCTTCAGAGGCGCCCAAATCGAAAATTGTGTAGAACCCCCGAATCTGTGAAACCATATTCCAAATGGTGCAAGAGCAAAGACTTCGACGAATGAAACAACAGACACTTTAAGAAAAGGAAAAGCATTCGCTGCGTGAACCTAACTGAACGACTGTGAACGACAGTGCAACTGGTCGGAACGTATCCATCCTACATACACCTTCTGGAAAGCCGACGGGTGAGGGAGTGTTCGGCGCTATAAAAATGGCGTGAATGTATCCACGTAAGATTCAGCTTGCACGGCAGCATATTCAGCGTCGGTACTGGTATGTCCTGGCGGAACCATCAGCTGGGGGGAACATCAGCTTCCGCTTTGCGGGCGGGAGATACGAGACGGAACAGACCTTTAGGGCTAGAGACAAATCGACTGATGAGCCGTTGTGGATAGCGGAATCGGTCTTCCAGAATGACAGCCGTTCATCTATTTCGAATGCGAACACAAGACTACCGATCGGACTCATTCTCTGAATTATCAAGGGCCATCCAAGCTTTCTGCTTACTGTGGATCGATTTGAGTGCGCAACAACGAAGCGGACGCAGGCGAGCCCGGGAGAATTTTGCTCGTTCATTTTACCAGATAACATTTTGGTATTGCTGTGTAAACATTTAGAGGAGTTGATAAAAAACCAGTAGCGCCATTCGGTCACACTAACAACCTGCGCCCCCCTGCTGTTGGTTATCAGGAGGGTTTCGGGTACCACCGTCACAAGTGATGCAAACGCCTGGCGTATTTTTTAGTCAGTGGCCCGAACAGCTAACGCCGGAACGAGTATACTTGCAGGGGCTCGGAACCATACACCCTTTGTTATTTACAGCCACGTGTAAGCCGTAAGTCCAACTCATCTTGAAACGAACGTTTAGGCGATGTTGCACACGCTTTTTACGATGTCATGGGGCTGGAGTTTATCCTGTGTTACACAGCAAAGCGAGTATGGGACTTTCAACAGCCGCCCCACCACAAGGGACCTCACCGCTTCAAAGCATTCCAACTTATCTACGGGCCACTGATGAAAATTAGGGGATTTTGATTTTCATATAGATTGAACATCACTAGACTGGAGTTTCGCTTCCACTATAGATCGTCATTAATGTATATCCTTGCTACAGCCGGAATCAGAACTCCAGTCATGTTTTCATGAAGCAACCGCGTTGACCACTGCGCCGTTGACCTCATTGGATAATTATCCTAGTTGAACACCCAACCATATTCGCTTGTGAGTATTAATTAATTTGTGCCATCGCCTTGAGAAGAGACACAGTTACTGTCCTGTTACCTCCAATTGATAATCCCTCCATTGAGACTTCTCCCCAAGTTGAAATCATAGAAATTGTTAAATTGTTGAGCGAAATTTGATTACTGATGAATAGTAGGAGATTTTGATTGTTATATAGATTGAACATCGACTGAGGGTAACAGGATAGTAACTTTGTCTCCTCTCAAGGCGATCGCGCGAATTAATTAGTACTCACAATCGAATATAGCTGGGCGTTCACCTAGGATAATTCGGTCGTGTCTAATGTGAGGTCAACGGCGCAGTGGTCAACGCGGTTGCTTCATGAAAACATGGCTGGAGTTCTGGTTCCAGCTGTGGCAAGGATATGCATTACTGACGATCTATAGTGGAAGCGAAACTTGAGCCTAGCGCTTCTTTTCGAAGGAGACCGACCGGAAATTTTACGAGAAGGCGACAAATGTTATCTACGTAAGTCCGAAAAGAAACAACATCCCCGTGTCCCACGATAACATTTTGATAAGGTTACATAACAATGAATGTTGAATTCTCACTGGGACGCCCAAACCTGCCTTACTTTAGGACTTGCGTCTGCTTGGACTACACGAGTCTTACTCCGCTTTCCCTGGGATCAAGTTAATTTAAACCGACAGTTGAGGACAACTTTTTTGAACGAGTAACCGTGAGAACCAGTTCGGTTAATCAGGCCTCACTAAGTATGTATAATGACATTCTTGCCTGAAACTGTAGTACTCAAGTTGACTAATTTTGTCCTTCCCACTCTTTTCTTCCAGTGCACTCATCCGTGTCAATTATATCCAAGTTCTTGCCTTTTAAACTCACATCAGACTTTCTTCTCCTTCAAGCAAACCCACTCCTCAGTCACAGATACGACATCGTTCGAGAACATGCTGGTAGTTCCTCTCAGCATTCATCCACTCGGATGTGCCTGTTCGATCCACTGTGAAGAAGTCTCACTAACAACGTCATTCGAGGGAAGGAAACAGCCTCCTGTATGTCGTCATCAGACTTCCGTCATCAACGTATGAGACATCCCAAAGTTCTCCAAAACGTCCCGAGGTTAGACTAAATAGGACTCTCTCTCCCTTACCCGGCAACCTACCAATGACCGCTGACCACAACTTGGGTACACTTGTGCCCAGCAGATTTGTTGGCGCACCCCTGCGTATACTATTTGAAAGATCTTGTTTTGACAGTCAATCTCGGAGGGTAATTTTTGGGTTTTGTACCAGACAGTGTGCTAAGTTGATGAGTATGCAGTATGTAGGCCCTTAGCAGGGACTCACAATTTGCTTGGGAGAGTAGCATCTTCGGTATATTTCCACAGGCGCTCATAAACCTCATAGGTTGATAGCCGGTAAGCTATTTATGATCGAGTGACGTATGGATTGATATCACGATATCCATCTTCAGTTAGATCGTGTAAGCTCCCACGGGATTGTGTATGAAACACGTACGAAACAGTCTTCGCGAGCAGGTGAGAAGCTTCTGTTAGCATTGTTATGTGAATTTGGTCGCGGCCCGTCAAAATGAAGAAGCGGAACAAAAAGTCGGATGCTGTACATAACTCACTGAGAAATCCGCTGTAAGAAGGGGTTGTTAAAATTTTTGTGAAAATAGGCCATATGCAGAGGATGCTTTTATAGCCTTACATTACTACAATTCGTTTTATTGCAATGGGCGTGATTACTGATCTCCTGCGTAGTACCGTATCAGTCTTTGCAACGTAGGCGTGCAAGTGCTACCAGGCGAATTTCGAGCATAAGAAGGACCGTTAACGAAAAGGGAACAAATAAAGATAGGGAACGTGGTCACCAACTTTGTATCAAACACACGACTGTCATCACGCGCAACCTCTACAACTACAGCATTTGCGGTGACCCGGTTTTAATGTCAGAAGTATTACACCCTCTGTCCTCCACTCCTCGAGTAAAATAAGCACTCACGAGCTGAAACGGGCCTGTTAGGCTAGATTCGATAACCCTAGGTAGTTTTCTACTGCTGCTACGGTTGGTATGTCATGAAATACCCTATCGTTTGAGGAAGTCACACTTAAAAATGTTGACACCTTTAAGCTAGGGTTTGGTGGAACACAACTCCCTGTCGTATGACCGTTTAGTTACCTTAGCGAGACATGTACCCCAGGTGGGCCTGTCAGATGAATGCGTGCCGGCGCTTTTTTTATGTACGATTAGTTGTCCCTAACTAAAAAACTCTGGGCCAATTACTCACAGCCAGCTCCCGACTTCCCATTTCATGATGCACAATGTGGTTTGGGTCTGAATTAGTCCAACTGGAGTTATGTTATTAGCTGATGGAAGTGTCTAACACACACGCAAACAGTAGGAGTGTAACATGTAGCAATGCAATCGTTGCATCCACAGCATAAGCAGGACAAGTTATGACAGTGAACCAGCGCTCGCGGAGATGACGCGAGGTATGTCGCCGAAGATAAGGTAAGCTTCTTCGCGTAGTGGGGTCAGCTTCACCATGAGGCGCGAACACGTGCGCGTGCATTGCACCGGTAATAATCGACGTGGTTCGCTCAATCAAAGAATAGACAGACGATGACCAGAGTAAGATGAACTTCTAAATAAAGTGCGGCAAATATGTAACCGAGACTGTGCCGCATGTACAAACCATGGATGTCGCCTAACCATATGAAGTAGTACGAAATAACCAATATATTCAAAAAACCCAATTGCGGTATCCAGCTGTTGCCCATGGCACTTTCTTGCCGTACCACACTAGAAAAGAAAGTCCGTATGTCACAGTTTCACCTCGCTGCGTATCCTCTATAAATCCACCGACTCAAATTTTGACAGTTCGCGTATTCGAAACGGACGGACCGCAATGTGGACATCGCACCGAAGTAGAACCTGTTATGAAACCACAGAATTTTTACCCCCAACCTATGTCGTAATACATTGTGTTTCAGAGATCACATGAGTAATATACTTCGCCCTACGATTATTGAAGTGAGCACGACCAGGTTGAAAACCATCCGGGTGAACATACGCTACCTGTCAACAATGTCACTAGACATTATACTGAAGAGACAGCTGGCGGAGCTGGGAAAACTTCGGGATCATCACGAGGTGAAAATGGTGAGGCGAAAAGCGGATAAAAAGTGGTCCCAAAACAACGAGGATGTTGAAAAACCGTCTTCTGCTACTACACTGTTGAGTAAAAACGGGTAGAAGCACTGGACGTCTTGTAACCTCTTCGGCGAAAGTCGGTGAAGAGGCAGGTATCCTTCAGGCATTACAAGTGGGAAGACACTTCGTGGACGGAATCCGAGCGCACATGGGAAATGCTGGCGATGTGGGCGTTGGTAGAGGGCAAACGTGGTAATTCGTGGGGTAGCAGGACAGATAATAAAAAAACCGTCGTCAACGGGGGCATGCCAGTCAATCTCATCCGGTAACTCTGTTGCAAGCCGTAAACGCCGTGGAACATGTAGTGGTTAACAAAGTTCCGGGGCTGCGAAAATGTTGGGAAAAGACTACCTTGAGTATCCGCAAGTCTAGAACTGTGTAGGTGGGTTGGCTAATCCTAGACACAGAAAACATTTCATGTCAGCTACCGGGACCACCAAGGACATCACAAAGGGGTGAGTGTAGCGATTTCAGATAGCCGTAATGAAACTCTTAATCGTGATAGCTTGAGTACCCACTAACAAATAACGATATGGTAACGATAGTCAATGACAAGGTTAAATCAAAAAGTTTGGATCTTTGTTGGTGGAATCGGTGTGCATGCTTAATTCAGTGGCGCTCGTCCGGACCGTGTACTGTCCTGTTCACTTGTTTCGCTCCTTGTTCCGTACCGGGTTCAACCGCGCCGTGCGTGCCCGTGTATCGACCACACTAATTCGCATCCAGTTGGAGCGTTCCAATTGGTTGAGTATGCAGATGGTGACCGCGTGCGCGTATGTGCGTGCTTTCCGGCGTGAAAGGAGGTTTTCGGGCCGATGGATACGTGGGCGTGCATGCACAGGTTGAGACAGTGAGCGTCACTTTGACAGGCTTGTCACGTGATGCACCGCGTGAGAGTTCGAGACGGCGGCTACTTAACTCATCTCCGATGAGGAAGGATGTACCGTTTGGATAAACCGGGTGTGGGTTTTTGTTTCTGGCTGCACAGTATCGCGCACAAGGATTTGGCAGGACATGTACAGCAGCCAGCACGCAGGTAACCACTTGTCTCGTGGAACCGTTGTAACCAACAGTGTTAGCGGCGTTCCTTTATATCAGTTCATTGACGACAGGGTTCCGCGGACGAGGAGCTCTGTGCAGCAATTTATGAATAAATTTGTCGAACACGAGTGATCTTTCTTGGAGCTTTTAACGTACAGGAAGTTAGCCGGGTGTAAGGGCGTGCATTGAACGAGTCGCTGGGTGAATCCGTTTTTAAATTCTCACATACCAACGCTTTAGTTTATCACCGAGTTCAACTCACCCGGTGGAAGCTTGGCCAGACAGCATTTGTGTCGAACCCGCTAATAACTGGGAACCCGAATGAAGTAAGCAATCTCGAGGTCGGATCTCCTATTTTAAAAACACGATAATAGGGTCACTAGTTTGACATTCGCGTTAGCTAACTTTGAAACCCCAGATAAGTGTTGTTGGGCTCATCAACCGAATAGCAGCGACAAGATGTTCAGGTAGACGAAATTGATGACAGCCATCACATGAGTAAGGTAATGACGTTGTTCAGTAGGGCGGTGGTGTGGGATATAGATAACTACGACATAACGCTGACTACTTATATAAACGAGTACACAGTTGCCTATTGAGATGTGAAATACTGATAGGCACAAATAGGAAAATGATTGGAGACATATAAGCCAGGGGACTCACGTACGATAAATAATAATATCCAGGTTGATTATAGTACGGATAACACTATCCTGGTGTATGTTGTGTTTCGGCAGTGTCGCAGGGACAGGATCACGTGGACGCGGTGTGGAGTCGTACAGATGTGATGTAGCTCACGTCCACGTGTCCGTTGGTTTTGCGCGTTGCTGACTTGTTCACCGTCTGAGACGGCGTCAGAATTTGTGTCTCTGCGAGTTTAACCACCTTCATGTGTGTGCGTCGTGTGCCTGTAATTTAACACGCACGAGTTGGCTCAGTCAATGTGCGCGTGTGTATGCATGTAACCTTGCCTCTCGCAATGTTGAGTGGAGAAGGGGTCACTGTCTGTCGGGTGTGTGAAGGCGAAATACGCGCGGCGGAGCCTGTGTGTGCAGAGTGGACAGGGACTTCTGAATCACTCACTGACCTGTGGAGTGCGTGATGTATTTGTGACCTTGAGAATGGGCCACGGATGTGTGTGTGAACGAGACAGTTAACATGTGGTTTCCTGACCAGATGTGGGGCGAATGGATAGCTATTACCAAGCCATCCGGTTAAACGCAGGGTGCTGAACAGTTATAATGTCGAAAATCCGTAGGGAGTTTTGATTATCACGTGAGTCTTTATAGACTTGGTCTGCTGATTACCCAGTTATCGCGAATTGCCATAACAACTGCTTGCCAATGTCGTATAATTAATTCAAAAAACAAAATACTAACAACGCGCACAGTTTTCGTTGCTTATAAATTATTCGTCAGATTACGTGTGACCACCCTATATTTTCCCATTTAACACGTCAGATTGTGTTTTATCTATTACTCTCTCAAACAACTGTTACTCGGGAAAATTTTCTGTGACAAATGGATGTACGATCTTCCAGGAAAACGTCGAGCAACGCGTAGCAATAAACCCACGATCCCAAATGGTCAAAACAAGATTGGTTCACAATGCCACGGTACTATTGAACGAATGATCAAAGTTAATAAGTAGACAAACTCAACAATTTTGATCGACGGATCGTTCCCGGGAGATAGTTACAATTTGATGCCAAATAGACTAAAGATGAACTATAAGCACATAATATGACATTTATACTCAACAGGGTTCTTTAGAGCAGTCAAAAGGTTAAAAAACAACAGGGACGAGCCGAGCTCCAAAAAGTAGTGCACGCACCACTCAAGCAAAGTGCAAAAAACGACAAGTGGCTAGTCGCACAACTGTCAGTTGACGCGATAAAACAAAAACATTTAGGTCAAGGCCAATTAACGGCCAGAAACAGGGGCGGTAGAATTTACAGGAATAAACGTTTTGGAGGAATTTGGTTGGGTAGGATTTTTGCACGACTGTGGCTTCGAAATTCGACACAATGCACGCTGAAAAAACCGTATTGACTGAACGATTTGCTAGTTCAACTTTTGGATGTTTACGAGCAATCCGCGAAGTCCTGCGCTGCAGTCTGCCTAACTTTTCGCCAGGTGCTGAGATTTCCCATCCTCCCTTGCTCAAGCTGATTTACTTTTCTCGGTGCTATTTATTTCAAGTGGTAGCGAAATCCTTTGTAGATTTAGTTTGACGTATTTCCTGTTGTGACGTCGAAATATTTGAAAAGTCGGGTTATGCATAACCTTGTAAAAGGCAAATTACTGTGCCATCCCATCTTTTGGACTGAGTTTGTGGAACAAGTGGAGTATCTTCTTTCCTTGTGCCTGCACTTAATGCTTGTAA
Organism: Paragonimus skrjabini miyazakii; assembly: GCA_014338405.1. Classification (NCBI taxonomy): domain Eukaryota; kingdom Metazoa; phylum Platyhelminthes; class Trematoda; order Plagiorchiida; family Troglotrematidae; genus Paragonimus; species Paragonimus skrjabini miyazakii. Next base: position 30,428 of record JTDE01004663.1, on the reverse strand, counting down.
CCTGCAATCCTCTCCATTCAGATTACTTTGTTTTGCTGATAGATCTAGTGTTTGTC
>JTDE01004661.1:44163-63283 GCA_014338405.1 Paragonimus skrjabini miyazakii | reverse complement strand
AGTCATGGACTTTTCTGGATCTGCAAAAAACCCGTGAAACCCGTGAAGAGCTGTGATACAACCTGTTTTCACTGAATGCCTTTCAGACCAACAGACGCCCGCTTGACATTGAACAAGAAAAACCGACTGGATCCGGAACCATTGGGCCTCTGCCTCGAACCCGTGTATCAATCGCTGAATCGCTGAATCATCTAGTGACCTTGATTCTCACACAGTTAGAAAGTCGGGTTCCACTCGTTGGCGCACAGACCAAAATCCGACCCGGCTTGACCGCATATTCACTAACGGGAGTTGATGTTTGATAATTTCGAAGTTGTGGCACCACTCGGACTAAGTGATCAGACAGTCTCTGTTGATTTTATCTGCAGTGTGAGCCCTGTCTGCTTGGCGACTGGTGATCGCAAAGCATCTAAAACGCGGTTGTGAAGAAATTCGGTTATTTGGCAACACCACCTTTGGAGAATTTCGCTGTTTATCACTTCGTTGCGTGTCTATGAGAAGCTGCCTACCGTTGCTTCCGCAGCCGTTGTGAATTTACATCATTGACAGCCCATCGATGGAACTTTACACTCTCAAGATTATTCCTAAGTGGCATGCGTAGATGTGTTGTTGGTTATTTATGCCTGAAGATTTACGCAGTCCGGACAACTGTTGTACTTACATCTATTTAACAGAAACCACATTTAGTGGTATCCTGCTCACTAATCGTAAATTATGAGCGGGGCTGCGAGGATTTGCGATCCCCCACTTCAGACGATTTTAACTGCTGAAAAATGTGTTGGCAGTCTGGTGAATAGACTGCTATTAGATAATCTTAACTCATCCTTTCATAGATTTTCTTGTTTCGGCGTTGTGGTTGTGATGAGCGGTGTTGCACGATCTATTGTTATCACTTTTTCAAACAGTTCGTACCTTTAAGACGTCAAAATAGCCCTGAACTTACAAGGATAACATGCATTTTCAGTCTTGTACACGTGTATTTATGACTGAATCATTGAGGAACGATGTTACAGACTTATCTAGCCATAAACGTGTGAGACCCTTGAATCCCAAACTCGGACTATAAACAAACGCGACAGATCTCAGTATCGACGCTTACGTGGTATACATGGACATTGGAGACAACAAAGCTGTTAGGCGGTATCGAAGCGATGCTCGATTTGGGCATCAAGTATTACATATAATGGTTTAGACTGCCGCAGGTGAGATGGCGGCTAACCGAGTTCATTGGCGTGAATATTGTCGTTGTTTGGCCGAGCTGTCTGTGAAGTGAGTAAACTTAATGACGCGGGACAGTGAAAGCCATAAGGAAGCCGTCTTGCTGATGACGCCTTACTTTCACTTACAGCTCGGTTGTTTGCCTGCAAGGTGTAGGCGCCTTGATGTTTTTTTTAATATAGACGTAGCTATTTTTAGTAGTTCGGTTCATTCCCCTCCCTTTCTTTTTTTTACTCTCTTCATATAGGTTTTTCTTTCCTTTTCTCTCGTGGTTGTGTGACAGTTAAGCATCCGTGTGAGCTACTGATGTATTGCTGCCTCTGATGATTATGATGACGGTAATCCGTGGAGTGGGAAACTGATAACTAGGTATGTATTTGAAGAAAACCTAAACAAACATAGTAAAATTCATGAAGGTGAATCGACGGCTACATAACCGAGAAACTTCTGTGTCCGAAACTGTTTTTATTTGGTGATGCGAGTGTCCACAAACCTTCACTTTGGACTTGCGCCACTTCTAATCCTTATTCTCCAGAACGGTAGGGGCTTTCACAGGACTTGACAACGTCGTTGCAGGTCGTCTCGTAGTCCCCATCTGCTGTCAGCAGCAGCTCCATTGGACAACACGCGGTATGACAAACGCTCCATCATCTTGAATAAAACGTGACGGACTCAGGCTTCTAATCCGCAGAGCAAGTCCGAACGCACACACACGTTGTAAGCTCATCTTTGAATCAATAATCGAGTTCACTTTCAGACCGATAGTTTATGGGTGCAATTTTTCTTGGTATCCACATACTCTCCATTAGTAATAAAGTGACCTTATGTAGATCGATGGGGCGATCATCAGACCCACTATTCTCAGTGGCAAAGATAAAGTCAGTGTTAACCCAACATTATGGTAGCACTTGCCGTTTTATAGGTGCATGGCACAGACTGGGTGAAGCAACTCCGTCTGCATACGTTACATTTTTTGGTTTACTGCTTGTCAGAAATTCCGCTCTGAACCTCCAGGTATTCATTCCACAGCGTTTAGTTGGAGGACAAAGGGGAGATCGGGCACTCTTGTTGAACACCACGTGAAGCGAGGAATGCTGCAGATAGCTGCCCATAGTGGCGTACGCTATACTGAAGGCGAGTGTAAGTGTTTTCCGTAAGGTGACATTTCACCAGAAATCCTCTGCGATACAGGCAGCCCAAGGTGCGTATCGGACATCTAAAATACCACCATATTTACTGGTGGAACAGTGTCGATACTTCAGTGTCTGTCGCAAGGTGAGGATGTGATCAATATCCTCGCGACCAAGTCAGAAACCTATCTGTTTTTACATTTAGTTTCTTTTGTGGTTCAGAAACCGACGGGTACGCTAGATGTGATGAAAAAAATACTGCCTGACCCGGTTGTTGCCGCATGATGTTCTGACATTTTTTGAGGCCGAGAATACTTGCTGATACGCATAGTGCCGGTGCGCCCCTTCATTCTTTCATACGACACGAATGTTCGGTACAGACAGCAGTCAGGTTCAAAAGAGCTGTAGAAAAGGTGCCAACTGGGAGCTTCGTTGTGTTTCAGTATTTTAAGCTCTAAAACCACCTTAGTTTCGGACAATGTATCCCCGGGATTGTAGTCTAACCGCATCATCCCTATCGTCCACAACTGAATGTGTAAGCTCGTGCCAGTTAGGTTGTTCTGTCAATGTGTCATGTTGGTTATCCTGGGCAAAAGTCGTCGGTTGGGTGCGTGGGTGGCAACTAGATGCAGGTAATTTAATGTAATACGTGGCTTCGGGATTCAATTGATGCATACAAGACCAGTGGGGGAGTGAAGAAACACCTGGCTCTATAAAAACATGTGTGGTATTCGTTTATCAGTCTTGCATGTCAAAATAGTCAAGTGCCACTAATCGCTTCACTTCGCAATATGTTTGTAAGGTTTTATTGCGGCTTCGTGTTAAGCTGTTCACGATACGCAACCAAAAATTAACCGAAGCATAGTTTTCGTAGCTGAACAACTCATCGAAATCTCCCTCAACTGAAAATCGAAGATGCAACGTTGTTGTTAACTGCTCATGATGTCCTTATGGAGCGCAACTTTTTGGTGGATAGTATATGTATTATATGTGTATATTGTATATGCATATATAGACTTGCTGATAAGTAGTAATGTAGTATTTAGGAATTAATGTGACTGAGCGTTTCAATACGACCAAATATACAGTGCTCAATACGATTTCCTCCTGAAAACGAGGGTCGGGGTTCAATTCCTGGTTGTGGAACGGTATCATTTACTGACGGGTTTCAACAAAAGCGAAATTGGAGTTTCGGTTTTCTTTTTGAAAGAGGCTAACTGAAAAGTCCACGTGGATGTGAAGGTTACGATCTTACGCTAGTAGTGCTTAAAGTATGTTTACTTCTTTATCGTCATTATCAAAACAGCAATACATCTGGGGTTTGTCTTCATGCTTGACTGCCTTACGACCATGAAGAAAATAAGCCATTTTTAAGAAATAAAAGGTACGGTTAAGGGTGGTCTGGTTACTAATGAACAAATTTGTCCTCACTTTAACCCTCAACGTCAAATTACCTACACCATGTCAACAATTGACCGAGTTGCGAGTAAAAGTAAAACCTTCTTAGCAAGACAGCTTCCTTACGGCTTTTACGTTATTACTTCACTGACAACTCTGCTAAACGACATCTGCATTCACAATACTGTATCGTATTAACTGCTATATCATCTAGGGTCTCCAGTTATCAACTATGGGAATAGCTAGGATCTCCGCCTGGAAGAAGCACTTAACCTACAATGGCTAACATTTTGGCAATTGATTTCATTTCTCTACTTTGCACCTACGCCAGTTGACTGCGGCATTAACAGGTGATCATGTGTGTCCTGTTTAGCACAAGCCCCAACCACCGAAATCTGTTTACTGAGTCCTGCTAAATATCATGATGCTTCGTTTTTTGTCTAAGGGCTGTCTCCGTCTGCTTGCATAAGCAGACTTCAATTTTCCGTTCTCTTCATGCACTGTTTGGATACTTTTTTTATTATCATTGATTTAGAGTGAATTAAGCATATTTTTGTTGTATTTTTCAATGTTAACCATATGGTGTTTTGTGTAAAGCGATCGGGTCCATTGTCAACTAATCGGAAGTTGGCTGCACGGCTTGTGTACGCTTGCATTCTTCCACATCGGTTGTTCTGCTGTCCGTTGTTTTTGCAGGCCTTGTAAAGATTTACAAATGACTATAGAGTTCTGTGACTTCATCTACTTTCATCTTTACTTCACTGAATTTTGCGAAAACTTGGGTGCATGGATTAGGTTTGCGAACAAACTTTCTTAGTATTTTATTTATATTTAAATTTATCCCCTTATGTACCACATTAATCTGTGTAGTATTTATTTATCTCTATTGCTACACTTCAACGTACGGAACGTTCAGTCTCACACTGCTTGTTTTTCGCGCGATAAAGCTAAACTGTCTATCAAAGCGTTTTTTCACTCTAGTCACTGATTATTTTCTCTCCTCGACTTATCCGAGTTCTGGTAAGGTGCACTTTTTTGATGAACGTTGCAAATAAGTCTTGTTAATTTTGTCCGTATGATACCGCTGAATTGCATTTTTTTGTTGAATTAACCAATAACATGGCTTTAATTGATGTATATCTGTGTCTGCATCATTTTACTTTTGTTGTTCTTCTGTACTCTTGTTTACAGGCTTAGTGCCGCAACCCTGGCGGTTTTACTGCTGTCTCATGGCACATTTTCATTGAACGCTTGCCCTCTACGAAAGTTTCACTTTTGATTCTCAACAGTCACTCCTGCCTACACCTTTAATGAGCTGCGTGAAGCTGTTCGGTTTATCGATTGTTTCTAGGATTCCGGACCACCGATGTTTGCCATTCCTGACGGCTAGTTGTCGTAGCAAACATTGGGAAAGTCGCTCGTACCAATGGAACTGTACAGACAATGTGTCTGACAGAGAGCGTTTAGACTTCGTGTCTTCATACTATATGCAATCCGCCGTCGATGTTGCAGCGGCTAAAGTGTGTTCGAATTGTTTTGAGCGAATTCCTGGTTACGTTTTTTTCATAGCAGGAAGTTCTTTTGACCCCTGAAAGTTTGCTCTATACGGGCAACCGCCCTAATTCTCATCACATTCTGGTATCCTATGTGTACTCACTCGTACCAATCCAGACATCTTGTAGCGAAGCGCCAAATACATTTACAAAGAACTTCCGGTTCGCATTGCTCATCGTATTATGGGATTTCGTACATTACCTTTCATTATCGGCTGTAATCCCACCATCCTGTCTGTGGTATGTTAGGTTATAACGCCTACAAAGTACACTTTCATATATTTGCCGTAGCATAATCTTTATTTAGACTCATTTCGAAAGGTGACTCAGGAGCCTCCGGTATGTTGTCTTTTATTTGCTAAACTACGTTATGCTTTGTAGGTAGAAAATTTTGAAGACGAAATAAAATTTAGTAAACTGTTGCGAGCCATGTTGGATGATCATAGTCAAGTGCTGAGTATGTTGGCCCATGGTTTCAAAGAATGCCGACATAGAATCAAGGTAAGTACTTCAGTGTAGTGTTAATTTTGAGCTTTGGTTTTAAGATTTTCAACACCATCCTACTGAATCTTATGTTTGAGAAAATCGTGAGAACCATACATTCGTTGCCTAATTATGTTAGTTTGGTCATTCAAGCATTCATTCTTTCATTCATTGCGATTGTAAACCTGGTCAAACATTATTGTGGCTCGAGCCGTCATTCTTCCCAACAGACTCCGAAATAGATTATCGAATGAAAAGGGGAAAACCAAACCAAAGGAGGCTAACTTGAAGGTGATAAACATTATGAATGCATGCACTGCGGTACGATGCCATCTCGTTTAACGTTCCTAACCATGGAATTAGGCGATCGCGATAGTCCCCTACCGGGTACTGAACAGAATAGTCGGGGTCTTAGTGTTTTGTGACCACATTGTTACTTTACCAAGCCACACTTTCGCCCAACCACAGGTGGTCTCGAAGTGCAGTACCTCATTCCAAAATCCTTTTGCGTCATAAAGGACCTGGATGTATCAGACTTAATCCTACTTCCGATATTGACTTTGTTCATGCGTTACCGCCTTCTAGTTCTATTTTTCCCAGTAATATTTTTTTCTCTCCCTCGGATGTCAATCGTTTTCTGAGTCCAAGACAGTTAATAAACATTCGTGCGTTCATTGTCCACGTTGTCCTACAAACGGGTCGGCAAGTTGCTTTTGCAAGTACTCTGCCGGGTCTGGAGCTTCACGGGTGCTGTCTTTTTGGGAAGCACCGTTATTCACTTGAGTTCCCCTCTAGATAACTGTCGAGCACCCTTCGTGGTCTCTGTTGACGCAAAAGCTGAGTCATAGTCAAGTTGGGATAGGAATCGCACTGGGTACCGAAGCTGAATCAGTGCTGAATATCAGTAAGCGGTCGCTTGCGCTCTGTCAGAGTTGATGCATCGGTCAAAGTCTGTGAATGCAAATCAGAACAGTATTGTACATTCATTATATCGGCGTACTTTCTAACTGATAGTTGTTCAGATGCTTCCAAGATTGCATTGTAAGATGCCCTCATCGATCTCCTATAACATCCCAAGCACTCCGGTGATTTTACTGCCCAACTTATTCGTTTTTCTCCAAATGAGGAGCAGTTAAGTAGTAAATGTGGTGTCTTAGCGCAGCGCACCGAAATCGATAACAGATTGCTCTAACTGTGTTCATCTCACGGTCTCTACCTTTCGAGTACCGTATTTTAACACAGAAAGAAGCATTGTACCGCATGGAGGTTGCCCTGTATATTTCGTCCACGGATAAACACCGATCTTGCAGCGGTCAGTTACAGGTGATGCCGCTCCGTTGACGATCATGCCGTTGTGCATGTCGGTTTTGTTCTGTCACTTATCAATAGTCATACACTCGTGAATGGCACGCAAGCGCAGAGTATAGAAGGCGCCTATCAAAAGAAACTGTTGACTCAGTTGTACAGTCCGAGTCAGGTGAGATGACCAAGCTGATTTGGGACACAAACTGCAGTGGCTATACCAAAACTTCCAGGAAAAAGTGTGCCTTTAATTCGATTTTTGTCGCACCGGTTATTCTTCCGAATAAGCATTGTTCATTTCCACGTTTGTGGGCATGACAGTGACTATCGAAAGCGTGATCACAAGCCGATTAAAAACCTGCGCAAAAACAGTGAACATCATTTGGTTGAAGGAATTAGTGCAAACATTTTTATCTAGAAATAGCGTAGTCCTGTTCTGCCTGGTTTTTTAGGCTATCGAATCGAAGTAAGTGAGACATTATTTTAAAAAAGTTGATTTTGCTTTTCGCCAGACAACCGCGTCGACTTTATGAGTGGGCTGAACATTTTGAGGAGCAGTTCGTATGGTCAAAACCGGAAAGTATCGAAGATGAGACTCAACTAGCCATTTATTGCATTCCAGACGCAAATGCGACCGTGGAGCGTTCTGAAGTGTACTCTACGATGTACTCCCTTGCTTACGTGATAATCCCACTCAGTGTGGCTCACGGATGGGAATAGTGATGTTCAAACACAACTAGTCTTTCGGTGTTTTCGTCGCGAATAGCCCGGGCATCCAAACTGTTGAGTAAAGTAGAACACAAACATTCCTTTCAACGGCAGCCAGACGTTTTCTTGGTTGCAGAGGTTTGGCCAAGGCAACACGTCTTTGCTATCTTCGTTGACATCCCATCAGCAATAGTACAAGTTGACGAGATAGTGTTATCTGAGTGTGTTAAATGGTTCACGGTTTAAAGCAGACTGCACGTAATAGAGGGCGTGATAGTGGGGATACCCCGTTTTTGTAGTAGTACTTTACAGGTGCTTCTGAGGGCAGCCTTCTGAAACGTAATAAAGGGCAGTCGGCATTCGGGTTTACTTTTATCCACCATGTTTCGAGGTAATCAGGCAACCTGAACACTAGCCGTAAGCATACGTGGTTAAACGTTTAAATCTGATTGTTCCTTTTATTAAGCCGTTGGCAAGATTGTCAACGTGATCGCCTTCCGAACGCGAGGATTACGGTTTTAATTCTTGTCGGTTCAAGTAGCCACATTGTTGAGTCCTGAAGTTCTTTCTGAACGAGGTTGGCCGAAATACGTTTGTGAATACGAGGCTGAGCTAAACTGTAAGTGGTTTTCAATGTATGACCAATAATTTATACGTAACTTTTTACCTTCGTCCTGCTGAATCTACCGATCAATTGGTTCCTTTTTCACTTGATGTTGACAGCAATTTGTAGGTGATTGTTAAGGCTATGGTAAACTTGAAACGAAAAATACGACTTTCCAGCCAGAATTAAGATACCTAAAATTTGTCAATGAGATAGGGATGAGCGTGGGATTCAGGTATATTTTTGCGCGCTTACGTGGCCACAACATTATCTATATTCATGCACACGGAAAAGTTTTTCGTGCAGCTTTGAAAATCGTCTGGTGGCTAAATGTGTTGCTTATCCGGATTCAGCTTTGCCGTTGTTCTCATTAGTTCTTGTGATTCACATCCCGGGGCCATTCGAGACAGTTCGCGTTATCCATTCAAGATTATTCATGTCAGTTGTTCGTGTTCAGGTTCAGTAGTATTCGGCTGTAGCACAGTAATATCGGTCCTCGATTTAATCGTTGGCCGGCTGGCCCACCTCTACGTAAGTCTGGTGTTAACGATTGTTCTCTTGTCCATTTGTTAATATGGACTCCAAAAACGACCACCTGGAAACCTTTTTAGACAATGCTACTTTTGACATTGCCTATCTCATTTTTATCGGTCTAGTCCTCAAGTAATTCATTACCGACCTCCTGTTTATTTGACAGCTTCATTCTCAGATCTATTTCAAACACCTTGAAGCGCTCTGAATCTAACAGCAAATCAAGTGCATTGTTGTACTGAAGTAGAGTGCCATTTGTTTTACTGAAGGCATCCAGACCAACAGATAACGCTACAGTCGAGTTTCTAAATTTTTTGTGTGTACACCTACGGGCCACTATATATATATATATATATATATATATATATAATGAGATCGGGTGTATTGGTTGCACCGGTACTCTTCAGTGTCTATAGTCCGCTGGTTTAACGAAAACAGTATTCGTTGTGTGACTTTCGTGTCTGACGAGTTCGCCTTTTTATGCTAGGGATCTTGGTGGTTAATTCCCACTCTTTTGGATAACGGCAGTTGCCCACTCGAATGACCCCGCGTTCCAGAACGGTTTGCTTCTCATTGAAGCACGTGGTTAACGATCGGTAGTGATCCGGATCACTTCTTTCCTTGCACGCAAGCTATTTGTCTTTAAAAGTGTACATTCGCCTGTTCATCACGTACTATCGAGCCGTGTCCTGTACTCTTTTGCGCATAACAATTCGGCACGGATTTTATGAACCGTAATTTGTCAGGCATATATCCGAAGTCCGTCACGTACGGCCGTAGTCACGATGGACGGATTAAGTGAATTACTTCGGTAGATGAAGTTTCATCGTTGTAATGGGCAGGTGTATTTACGTACATAGATTTCCAACTGTAAACCCTATTCAAGGACCTTTTTGATTCGGATTACCATCGTTTCTGACTGTAATCTATTAAACGGCACATTAAGCAATAGGTGAAAACGTATGGATTAGAAGAAACGAACAAAAACAATGGAATTCCACGGGGAAGATGGAAATTCGACAGCCTCACGGATGCAGACTGGTAATTTTATGCGACGATCGACCACTTTTACCTTTCAAGCTGGTACAACATGTCGTTAGTTCTGGTTGACAGTTTCAGTTGCTTGCACTCTCGATTGGCTACACTGTCATAGTTGTCGGTGTGACACTTAACGATTATTCACCTAAGAGGACTGCTAACCGATTTTTCAAATACTGTTGTGTCCTCAAAAGAGATGTTGCGGCCGTTCCTTGGGAAATTTGATTGATGCAAAACCCGAACCCCAGTGGACCATGTTTTGTACAAGGGCAGTCGGACACGTAAGCACTGTCAAAATCAGCCAACCCCACCATGACTATATCCGCGTGTTTAAGACACCAGTCATCAAGATGAAAACAGACAAATAGGCGAACATATGTTTTCGATAATTCATCTTCAGGCCGGTACAATTATATAAGAAGTTCATAGAGTTAGATCGAGATATCGATCAGACTCATTACAAAGAAACTAGATCACTGGTCAGTCAATTGGTGGTGGCTTGATTGGCCGGGTACGCCACGCTTGTCCATTGGTTTGACCGCGCAGATAGATTTGTAGTGGTGGATTTGTGTTTAGATCTGTGATTTGTGGCCGGTAGGTGCAGTGCCTGAATAAACCGTTTTTGATGACATAATACCGGGTCAAGCAGCCTGATTCCAATAGCCTCGACAGTACAAAGTGTTCTAATTCGGACCGCTTTTGACGGGTTGCCTGGTAAGCGATATACCAATGTGAAGGCTTGATCAGTTTTTTACCTGGTGTCCGCTTTCACCCAGTTGAGCGAGGATAGCACTGTTGAGCGATCGTGATTGTCCGTGCCCCAGCCACCGCGGATGGTGTTCTCGGATTCGTTTTGAAAGTTGTCTTGACGTTCGACCAATATAACCTGCTCCACGACCACAAATCCACCGGGTCGTAGCCAACCTGCGCGGTCAGACCAATGGACAAGCGTGACGTAACCGACCAATCAGGCCACCACCAATTGACTGACCAGCGATCTAGTTTCTTTGTGATAAGTCTGATCGGTATCTCGATCTAACTCTATGAACTTCTTATATAATTGTACCGGCCTGAAGGTGAATTACCGAAAACATGTTCGTCCATGTGTTTTTATTCTCATTATCAAGATGAAAACCGATGGATTGGTCACATGGGAGGCTCGCATGTAGATTTACCGATAGATTCGATCTGCAGGCGCGTCTGTGATCTTGTACCTGGAGGAGGACCAAATGCCATCGGCTTTTATGTCAGTGATTCGATAAATTTATGTTGAGTCGCTTGAAACTGCGCCTACCGTTGCTGTAAAATGACCTAAAACATGTCTGTGGCTAACACGTTTGTTGATCCTTAGTACGAATTTTAAGGTTCCCTGTCACCGATAGTGACCTGTCCTGAAACATTGGATACAAATTGTCTGACGCTGATAAACACCCAAGGAAAAATACTCAACAAAGCCACCCTTTGGTCACTGGCATATGGTACAAACAGCAGCAAGATGGTTTGTCGGATAGCGTGCGAATTTAACCCGTAATTCGGGTTGCGTCAGACATAAAAATGCTATTGTAGTTATGGAAAAATCTGATCATTTAGGTTGCATTGAAACAGGACGTAATATTTGATAACGGGTTGTTCGTATCTCAGAAACTACTTGATATAGTCCAGATATTGCTTCAGAGCAAAGCAACAGAAATATACCGCTTTACGTCTTGAATGATTATCTTAAAAATGGTTGCGACCTACGTGAATATAAAAACGAACACGATTTGACAATCACTAATTTTTGAGATATTCTTATGCACAAAATATACAAAGGTGGCGATTATTTCAGCTTACACAGTCAAAGGGTCTACAGTCAATGAGCTGCGTGTTTGATCGATTATTGATAACCGATTAGGTGTGGCTCAATTATCGTTAACCTGTGGTCAGGAAACAACACCCGTCCTTTGTGCTAACAGCAGTAACAATGCGTTGGCTTGAGTCCAAGGCAGATTCAGCAGCTGGGTCAACATTTTCTGAACACAGGGCCGGCTTATACAGACTGTTCGCAAACGCCTCAGCTGTCGTTAGATACCACTTTTGGATCGATCTGCATCGGTTTCCAGGTCTGTGGTAGGTAACGCGGAACAAGCGCACGAGATGGACGTGGTGATTCATATCAACAAAATGAGCGATGACGGAACTGTTGGTCGATTTGACTGACCCATTTCTTGGCCAGGAAGGATGATGCTCTGTAATTCGTACACGTATTATGCCCTGCTGTTTGGCCGCGACAGAACAAGTAAGCATGCTCACTTTTAGCGTAAATTTTGACGACGCCTTTCGGCTGAAGGGGGATGGTGAGGATGAACGTGAATTTAGCTTATTGTTAGATTGTTGTTACGGGCATCTCGAGTTGCTGTCTTTTTAATCGTCTGTTGGTCAATTGTGCCGCTTCCTTTCGTACGAACTACAGGCTCATGAAGATTTTTTGTTCACTGTCGATCGGACAAGTTCATTGGCTCTGTATGCCTGCATTTTGCTTATGAACCGATTAGAATTACCACTCTGCTGTAGTGTCCTTTGAGAGATAGGCAGAGGTTATGCACCAAATACGCAGATGTAGGTGCTTTTAGTGTGTCAAATGCATAAGACGGGGATAAGACTGACAAATGCATGTGCTCATTAGGTGTAGGGTTACTGACTTGCAAGTAACAGAGATGATCAGCTGCATTTGCGATTACATCAATGGGTTCAGTGAATTCCATCCTATCACAACTGTTCAGTTGAAGGGACTTCTGGTGCATCGCACGTTCAACGTACAGTTCAAATTCAGTGGTGCTCAATGGAGACGAGCTGACGGAGTCACAATGATGTCATCAGCCTTATCGCTGTTAACCAAATTGTCCATGGCCAGCCTCGAGCATTTAATTGTTCACACACATAGGAGGCGTGTTCCTATTGGCGATATATAGATATCATAGTTACTTCAGTAAGGAAAGAAGTATGTGCTCCCTCACTTGTGCGTCTGTTCAGCAACAACACTGCGATTCGTTTCCCATTGGGAAGAGTTAAATACTGGTGTTCATATTCTAGATGTTTTTCTAACGAGTTACGCTGATGGTTCTCAGTGAAAGAAAGCCTATGATAAGCCGCCACGAACAGACCAGCACATAACATTTCGGAGTCTTGTACCATCCTACCGGAAGAGAAATATAGTGCGAAAATCAGTCAGTAGATTGGGGAGATTTTGATCAAAGGATTTGTTAGATGATTAGCTCGACGTTTTCAGCTGAACAGCGTCGTCAAAATTTACGCTAAAAGTGAGCATGCTTACTTGTTCTGTCGCGGCCAAACAGCAGGGCATAATACGTGTACGAATTACAGAGCATCATCCTTCCTGGCCAAGAAATGGGTCAGTCAAATCGACCAACAGTTCCGTCATCGCTCATTTTGTTGATATGAATCATCACGTCCATCTCGTGCGCTTGTTCCGCGTTACCTACCACAGACCTGGAAACCGATGCAGATCGATCCAAAAGTGGTATCTAACGACAGCTGAGGCGTTTGCGAACAGTCTGTATAAGCCGGCCCTGTGTTCAGAAAATGTTGACCCAGCTGCTGAATCTGCCTTGGACTCAAGCCAACGCATTGTTACTGCTGTTAGCACAAAGGACGGATGTTGTTTCGCCTATAGGCGTCAACCTCACCCATGGTGGGACTCGAACCCACAGTATTCTACTTAAAAGACAGACGCCTTATCCATTAGGTCACGCGAACACAGATGATCTCATGCCGGCACTTTTCAAAGAAGATGACGAGGCGTTAATAAAGGCTTTGACTCAATTGTTTCAACTTGTGTGGACAACGGAGACTATCCTTCCGTGCTGGAGTCACTCGATAATATTTCCCATATTCAAGAAAGGTATCAGGGTCCCTTGCGAAAACCATAGGGGGAATTAGTTTGATCCCAGTCATTACTGGAGTTGTGGTATCTCTCATACTTCGTCGACTCACTGCAGCTCGGGGGACAAACATTAGGGAGAAACAGAGTTTCACCCTGGGCGGGGATGTATAGATCACATTTTTACTGTTCGTCTAATTCTGGAGCATAGTCATGTGTACCGCCAGCCACCAATTGCCGTACTTGCCGACGATAAAGATGCGCTTCATTCGGTGGATTGATTTACACTTTCAGAGTCGCTTAAATGCAGGGGTGTACTGACCAAGTATGTGAACATACTGTCTGCACTTTATTCCCATACTTCTGCTCAGGTTAGAGTTTAAAGTGAACTATCTGAGACTTTCAGCACAAGGAGCGGTGTACGTCAAAACTGTTATCTTTCACAATTTTTGTTCAATTTCCTCATAGACGAGGTAATGAAAGACTGTCTGTGGCACTCAAGATACCGGTGTAGACTTCCTACCTGATGGAAGGCTGGCTGATCTTGATTATGTTGGCGACAAGTTGTGGCTGTTTGACAATTTTAAAGCAGCACAACCAACACTAGAGACTATTTCGCGTTCTGCCAAATACTTCGGAATGCGCTTTTTAGCCTCAAAGTTCAAAGTGGTTCGGAAAGATTGCTGTGATTACGTAGATTTAATGTTACATAATGAAGTCATGGTGATTGTTGACCGACTTTTGTACCTGGGAAGCTGTATCAGCGGCGGTGGTGGAGGTGTGGGGATTTGAAATAGCAGCGCGGTATTCGCTCACTTGGAGCATCTCTGGCGACAAAGAGGTATCTCTCTGATGCCTAACGTTCGTGTATATAAGGCGACAGTGAGGACTGTGTTACTTTACAGCAGCGAGACTTGGCCGCTCAGGGTCGTCGTGAACCGCCTCCAGGTATTCGACCACCGATTTTTGCGTTCGATCGTTCATGTGGGATGGCACCAAGGAGTAAGCAACGAGGACGTTAGGAAGCGGGTGTTCGGCACTATTTGTCAAACGAGTTCTTTTGTTCAGTCACTACATTTGCACAACCTTCGATGGTTAGGTCATGTACTAAGGATGCCAGCTAGTCGTTTGCCACACCGAGCACTGTTTGCCTACGGTGCGGCCGACTGGCGCAAGGTGCGAGGTGGACAGATGATGACCTGGCGTAGACAAATGAAATCGTTTGCGAAGGGGTTGGTCACTGTAGGTCGGGTTCGTCTCCCAGGCTGGGGCTTTCGTGACTCACGGAGTCGGTGGCTGGAGACGTTAGTTGAGATGGCGGCTAATCGGGCTCAATCACGTGAATGTCGTCGTTGTTTGGTCGAGTTGTTTGTGAACTGTGTGCATTTAATGACGCGGGGCAGTGAAAACCATAAGGAAGCTGTTTTGCTGATGACGTCTTACTTGCACTTACAGCTTGGTTGTTTGTTTGCTAGGTGTAGGCATCTTGATGTTGTATGTTTGAATGCAGACGTAGCTAGTTTTAGCGGTTAGATTCCTTCCCACCCCCTTCTTTTTTCCCTTCTCTCTTGCTATACACGGTTTGCTTTTCTTCATGGTTGTGTGGCAGGTAAGTATCAGTGTGAGCCACTGATGTATTGCCGTCTATGACAGTAATAATAATAATAATAATAATAATAATAATGGTGATGATGATAGTCGTCGACTGGTTTATGGTCCTCTCAATGGAAGTAGCTCTGTGTCACATGGCCAATAACACCGCTAACAAGCTCCCCCGGAACAAGGTGATCACACTCAAAGTCATGTGATGCTTGATGTTGTATGCGTTCCAGATACTTATTTCCAGTTTGTTCAGAGATATTCTGAATTCAATGGAACGATATGATTGCTAACTTTGTGATTCAGATTCCGTATGGGTCGTTGTCCTAACCAGCCTAACTGAACCGATGCTTCAGTTCAACCTGGTGGGTTTATTCAGGGCGATCAACAGATGCAGAAATTTGTTTTGACTAGTTTTTTTCGAAGACCTTTCGAGTATGCGTTGAGCATTGGTAGCATTAAGGTGTTTATGGGTGTGAACTTTCATGTATGTCTTACGCCGATGTAAATTTTAACTTTCCGTTATGGCATCTTCTGTCTTTAATTTAGGCCCAGGCTCATCATTCGGAAGGTTTGTGCGTTTATTTCTGGACACGTTAAAATCTGGTAAAACAACCTGGTTGGGTTTAAATCACCGCTTTCCATCCGTAGCGTTTGCAGTGCGAGGTGTCAGATGGTGGGCAGTAGTGCCAGTCTAAGGAACTTCCGATTTAAAAAGCTTGTATCACAATGTAGGTAGAATTGTTTTAGCTATTACGACACAAGGCGTTTGTTACTGTACAACGCTGCAGTACATATATAGGCGACTTAGAGTCAACGTGTTTAAGCTCCTGGTGATATTTCCGAAACATTTGAATAGGGAAGTTTAGGTTTCTAGCTTCTGCACCAGAAGACTGTTGGTATGTAACTGGCCCGGTCACATGCTGGCTATGCACTATCAGGCTATCAAAACCATTACAAGAACGGTCGACGTAACCGCAACTATGTAGATGGTACTCGACGTCTTTACCACTCATTCATTCACAAACGGCCATGCGCCTGATTACTTGGTGCTGTGACTCAGATCGCCGTTCACCACAGCTGTGTTGAGGAATATTCTAGAAGTGTTACCCACGAAAGGAAAAACACTCGACGAAATAGAATAAAATAAGGGTTCTCATAGTGGTGTGTATGTTGACACGCTGTTGACCACTGCACGCTGTCCTCCAAAATTGTATCTAACCAGCAACCTGAGCATCAACTAAGTCATTGATCTGGCAAACCATACCTACCGGTTTTACTCAACGAAGTTGTCAGGGTTTTCGTGGTTCGTGACCACGCTGTTGTTTAATCACCCTATAGTTTCATCCAACCTTGCGGTTGTTTCAGTGTGTAATACTTGGCTATATTCGTGGTACGTTCCCTACCCGTCTGAGATTGTGCATTTCTGTTATCCGACCAATTGATTCAATATTTCCTCAGTTTTTGAAGACGCGCTCTCGAACAGTCACGTTGTTCCTGCGATCGCCAAAATCAGTTGTCGGATACTTAAAGTTTGTTCGCACCTTCAACACGAAAAGGCCACGCTTCTGAACAAAAGAGTGAAAGGGGTAATGAACTGTAGAGCAAAGACGGTCGGTGCCACTTAATCGTTCTGATTGATCATCGAATTTGTGGCAATGCTACCGACAAATTTAAGGTCTAAATGATTTGTTACTGGTAAACTGTATTCAATCCTGGCAACTTTTATCTGTTAACACGTAGCTGAGCACAGTTCTGTGCGCATTCTGTTCATGAACAAGTATTATTACCTATTGTTTGCTGGCATATTTCGATGGAAATTTCTGGAACCATAACGACGCATCGATTTGGTTAAGATTTTTTCTTTAAACGTCCCGGAAACACACGTTGAATCAACCACTAAGTGATAGGGCTTTTGATAGAGTCGTACTTTCCCGCCTTGAGGCAAACAAAACGGTAAACCTTGGTTCCAAAGGATAACGCGACTGCCCTGGTTAATTGCTCCCAAGTCAATTCAGAAGGCGAAAACGTGTGTAACAGAACGGAAGTACAGGGGTACGTATACGGTATACAGTAATCCATACATCAGAAGGTTGAAGGGAAGTCACCAAACATAATGGTTAAGGTTATCAAGTGACCAATGGGCGTGGCGGATTCATGGTGGAGTATGTAAAATCTATTAAAGGTTCCCTCTGAATTGTTTTGGGAATTTTTGTCCGTTGTGATTGACCAACATCACTTCCTTCTTGAAAGTGGGCACTGTTGGAGGATCCCTGACAGTTTTCCCTTACAAATGCCAATCCACCTTGCTCCCAGCTCACCGGTGCAAAGCACATGATCCATTGGGCTATCTTTCCCACCCAACTGACACTTTTTGTAAACGTCAAATGACGTGATGTGTAATCAGACGAAGTATTGCTAGTCTTGTCATTTTCCTCCTCAACCGTCAATAGAGTAAGGGCGTTTCATAAAGCGAACAGTGAGAAGGCTGTTTCACAAACGTCATCTTATCCTTCCGTGACGTTAAACTGTTTCTTGAAGTGTATGGAAGCCTATGCTATCATTTTTATGTACTGGTTCTTTTCTCCATCCCTTTTTTTCTTTTTTTGTTACTGGCGGTTCAGTCGTTATCCTTTTTCTTTAACTGCTTCGCCTTTTTTCAACACTAGTTGTGTTGGACGATGCAGTTGGTTTTAAACATTATTCGCCAATTTTAAACGACCGAAGTCCAGTTTGAGTACTTACCTCGAAATGTTGCACCGTGTTTCTGTGATAACTTCATAGTCTACTGACCCTGCATGCTTCATTTAATTGCTACTTGCAATTTAGGAATAAATCAGTGTTTCCCCATCGTTATTAATTTAAAGAGCACACTTTAGTACGTTGTGGTAATATTTACTTTCGTGCACGTTGACCTTTTTGAGCTTTCTAAGTTGACCTAGTCTCATCCTTTGTGACTGAACTGTGTCGAATGTTTCTCCGTATTGTTTCCTAGCCTTAAGTAGGATTCATCATGATTTACTTAACAAAACTGGTTCAATCAATATCCTGTCAACACCATTTTCCTCTCTTCTAGGATTCCAGCATGGTTGCCACATTTCTTAACCAGACCCTCTCATCTCGTCTTGGCATCCGCATGCTTTTGGAACATCATCTGGCCTTACGGGAAGTCCGAGTATGTGAATTCCTTTGGGGGGAGAACCGAGTTATTTTTTGAACCCCCTTTTCATATTTTACCTAAGGAAACTGTTATTTGATTTGAACCACAGTCACTGTTCAACGTAATATAAGTACTAATAACGGCTTACAACTCTCAAATTGAACATCACTCACATTTGGTCGCTGCCTTCCTATTCAAACAGATTTTACAGCTGGCCTCTTTCGAAAAAGAACGCGACTCGAGTTTCGCTTTCGTTAGAACTCGCCAATAGTGTCTATCCTTGCCATGACGGGAGTTAGAACTCCAGCCACGTTTTCATGAGGCAACCGTGTTGGCCACTGCGCTATTGGCGATCGGGAAGCTTGATGGTCGCCAGCTGACCGTTGTTATGCAACACACACGTTCACATGTGGGCTCGATTGCACTGTCTGAACATGATTGGCGGCATCCGAAACGGATTAGCCTGTCACAGTGACCGAAGCCAAAGGACGCCTGCGCTTTAAACCATCACCGCAA
>JTDE01004661.1:9488-35419 GCA_014338405.1 Paragonimus skrjabini miyazakii | reverse complement strand
ACCTGCGCGACGGCCGATGCAGTATGATATTTGGTATTTGGTTTATGTTGTATATTCATGGGCTTTATGGGCTTAGGATACTGCCAGGATGCCCAGACCTAGACAGGAGAGCGATTAGGGCCCTCAACCAAAGCCTTTGGCTCAAAAGCCTGTACCGCAAGGCAGCAGGTGACACACGCACACACACGCAGCAGCATCAACCATCCAGGACAGTCACATCCCAAGACATTCGGTACATTCACATAGAGATAATACTGCACAGACAAACCAATCATATACAGAGAATCACACCAGGCAAAAAATAGAATAACAAACCGAACCGAAACGCAACAGACTGACACCACACACAACGAACGCCTCACAACGGACGCATCTGCTTTTTGTCTGGCTGCTCCCCTTTGGCCAATCTGACATGGTTGAACCCGCAACGACCGAGGTCGCAGTCAGCACAGCCCTCCGGATCAAAACAGCACACAAGCCTGACCACCATGCCAAGGTAGCGGAAAAGATCAGGACTGTCTGAACATAGACATGATCAGACGTTCCAACAGAGCAAGACTTCATGATCACATCTGTTTGAAATAAGTGTTTCTTACTAATACTTGTTTGTGGTAGCAAGCTTAAGCGTTACTGTTAATTATAACGTTCTCACGTCGCAAACTTTCTATTGGAAGCCGCTACTGTCGACATTTTCAATAAACTTCCAGATGAGAAGGGTTGAGGGTGAATTGTCGTGAATCGCACTGTAATATGTGCATCTCGAGGTCCGTCATAACATATACCATTGCATTGGTAGTATGCTTGCATACTGTATGGTTTATTCACTAAGTCAGTAGAAGTCCACGTTTGGCTTTTATTCGCCGCACTTCTTCCTATTTGGCATCATAGTGACTACATAAATCCCTAGGACTCACTTTTCTCGGTTACCTATCGCATTGCTGGGCGCCTTCGCTTCTCCTTCTCCCTAGCTGCTTGCGTCAGTCGGACTTGAGGTGCTCATGGTCAGGCTGCCCAAACTTAACCAGAAGCAGAAGCGACAACCTGAATCAGACTCATAGTCTTGTTTTGAGCTGTACTGTCTTATTTTTTTTACTTTATCTGCTTAAGGAACGAACAGACCCTCCGAAACCTCCCAGGTCAATATTTACAGAGTTGATTTTTTCATTATTATTTGCTGCACTTTGCAATTTATTGCTTCTCGTATTACATTAATAGTAACTTTTTTTTCAATACTAAATTTCTCCCCGTTTCGCTCATTCCATAGCCTCATCATGTTGGCATTATCAACAAACGTATGCACCTTACTGATGTTATCAAGCACCAGATTGAGATGGTCAGGTTAGTTGACATTTTAGTATCTGACTGGCTTGTCCCAGCTTTTGCTGATTTTGTGAAAATTATTAATACGTTTTGGGGATATATATATATATATATATATATATATATATATATATATGGCATGACAACATTCACCTGTCTTCCGATTAAAAAGATCCCGCGTTAGTTTGTCTTAAATTTGATGCCACACAAAACTGTATGGCAGCAGAGGTTTTAGTATTGCTAACCAGCAACTCGAGTTTTGTTATGTATTAGTGAGCATTTTGGAAGCGGCTTTTAGCTCTTATCTACACAGTCATTACCACTACCAACAATTTGCCAGTAGTGATTTACATTGGTACGTAACTGTCATACGGTCATGTCTAGAAGATTAAGCTAAAAGTTAGAAGGAAGAGATGGGAATTATCCTATGAGGTTCCTGTGTTCAAATCAACATTGTCGACTCTGGGGGACTTGTATCTTGCCAACAAACAACCGACTTGCAAGTGACGATAAGGTGCTTTGTATCGTTAGTTGTTATTACTTCACAGGTGAATCAGTCAATCAACGACACTTGCGTTTAAATCTAATTGGCTGTTATACCGTAGTATGTTCGTCCAGACTCCAGGTGGACCCATGCCATGGGGAACAAACACGATCTACTGTCCGCAGCTTTTAATGACAAGTCATTTTCGTTTACCTGATCATCCGTTGCCTCACTCGTCGTTGAATTGAAAGCCTGACAAAGGGTGCACGGCGTTCTTGACACAGTCCGACTACTGATATCCCATTGTATTCTAGGTTATTAATGAACCTTACCAATTATCTTAATCTTCCCCCTTCAAAAGGTGCTCACTGCGTACCGGTGGTCTCGTAGGTTGGTTGCAGTAATTTTGGTCCTCAGCACGAGTATTTTCGATAGTCCGAATCTAGCTCAGATTCTACCTGCCGAAACTGATTGTTGTTTGTCGGTTTGATAATGAGCCATCAATTATAGTCGTCTTGGCTAACATGATCCGTTTCTCGTTTTATTTTACAATAAAAATTGTGTATTTCTTCAGCTAGCGTATATTCTCTAGAGAGATTTTTTTTATATTCTATAGACATTATGAGTTGCACACAATAACGCACATATAACTTACAGTGTTCTTTAACTGTTTCCGGCACCTATATTTTTTGACGTTGCACGTTCGTGGTAAGAGCATTGTGCACACGAAAGCAATTCGTCGACAGTTTTGAGATTATCGAGTCCAGTGTGCTTTTGGACATGGTTTTTTGTGGTTGGGGCACATTTCACAATTGTTACGCGCTGGGCTTTTCCTACCACCTGAACCAGATGGAAGGTGGTAGTTTAACGTGGAATCGTGGATTGGGATGTGAACACCAAAGCCATGTCCCGTTGAGTGTTAATACTATTTTTGGTTGAGATGCAACTATCGAGAATCATCCGTGGTTTGACTAGTTCTAGAAATGGCTTGAAATCGCAGTCAAGTGTTCTCCATTGTGAGAGACTGTGTGTTATCAAATAATGAATGATAGATTGTTTTCTCCTTTGTGATAGCCAATATGATATCCTACTAAAGTTGAAACTATTCCTTACTGCATGACTTGATTCTCATTATGCAATAGGATATTTGCATTAAACTTATTGCACAAAAGACAGGATCATCAAATTGTCTGCTAAGAAAATGCAATCGAAAGCACAGTGGAATACGTGCTGTTTCTCTCTTTGCGATTGTTCAATCGAGAGACCTAGGTAGAACCTCTATTCAAAATATAAATGTTCAGACGAATCGCATTTGCATTTTTAATGTCTGTTCTATATACACCCCACAACGAAACCACCTAATACTTATTTGTTCCTACTTTTAATAAATCTCGAGCCGTCGACCATACATGTGAATGGCACCCTGTCGATCAATGTACACCATGTGACGGTAATCATTCTACCATTCTTGACATGAGGTTGTCTGCTACACTCCTAGTTCCTGGACATAAATCAGCGACCGTTGCTCGTCACCAACGTGATTTAGATGCGCGCACGATCATTTCGCCCTTCCACCTTCCTACCGATTGCAAACCAATGTGTACGTCCCTAACTTCACAGACTTTTCTTTCCCCATTATTTCTCCGAGAGAGACCTCTTCCACTTCGATCATTTGACTCTCTAAGCCGTTTCAAGGATTGCAACAATCTACTTCCGGTCTTTGCGTTACGCGTAGTTCAAAATCGGATCTTCAGATTAAAAGCAAAGTTGGGCCCAAGAGTAAGCCGTCATGCAAATAGGCCAGGTTATAATATTTCAATGAGTCAGTCATGAGCGACAGCACACACAATGTTCAACGTTCGTAATCGAAGCACAGTAAGGTCTACCTCACTCAAAAAGAGAAAAGTCACAAGTCAAAGAGAAACGTGTATTAACACAACACAACTACCGAAGGAGATTCAGTACACACCGTGTCTTTGTCCATATATATAGGGGACTTCACGGTCCGAAAACAATCCACCAATCAGAAGTGACCTCATGCTTACTGACCGTTGACCTCGGGCTCTGGTTGATCATCTTCCTCAGCCCCGTGCATGGACGCGGCCAGCCCGTCTGTTCGAGGACCTGAAAGGAAGCGGAAGGGAGTATATGTGGTCAAACAAAATTGCGGCACACTGTAGCATGCAAGCCGGCCGTTTACCGCTGGTTGTCCGTAACGCTTACGGGCCAACTCTAGGGCAATGTTGAGACACCGGGGGACAGCGTTCTTCCGAAGTAGGGGGTTCCAGCAACAATCCTGTAAAAGGAAACAACAAGAACAAGCATGAGCCGAAGGCCTAGTAAGCCATGCACAGGACTTACACAAACGATAACTAAAACGGCACCGACAACACAGCAGCACGCCCCGTCACCAATTCAAATTCAACTAGTGCGCGCCTGCTGGTTTCGGACGCACATTACAACACTACATGCTATTACAAGGTCGAGAATAGCTACTCGCGCCGTAGATGATTAATAGGAAATTGGTCTAGTAAAACAAAAAGGAAGTGTGTGGCATCTAGGGACATACATAGTTACTTAATTGGTATTTTGGCGTAACAACGATGTCAGTCGTCTGGTCTACTAATCCGAACATCTAGTCCGCCACAGAATTTCGTGGTCTACGGAACTAAGGTGACTTTTGTATAACACAGTAAGATTGGCAGTTAACTGTATCGCAGTGTGAGCTCTGTGCGTTCTCCGCGTGGCTTCGTGGCTCAGCTAGTAGATCATTTGCTATGCCCGGCCTTTCTGTTCCTGTCGTTGGTTCGAGTCCAGCCGGGGTCCATGTTTTTCGCAATTGTACTTCTTCGAAGTGAACTAAAGTTGTCAGCTTGAATGAAATTGAAGGAAACGAACGGTTGACATTGCTTCGACCCAAGTGAAACAACCCCTTCTCAACTGTGCACCTGATGACAATAATCTGCCAGCGAGAGGAACATTTGCGGTGAACGTATTGAAAACGAATGCAGGCTTGAAATGCAAATAATAATCGAGCATTAATTATGCACACATTTCATGTAAGCTAATCATTGGTAGTATTATTTCTTGGACGTAATAGCCGTCTTATCTACGAAGCTATTTATTTCCTGACATCCGTTACAAATTATGTGAAAAAAAATGCGAAAACGAACACAGCAGGCAGGCGACACCTAACCATTTTGCTCAGTGGAACAGTCAGGGTCTTCATATTTCGTGACCACGTTGTTGCTTCACCACCGTGTGATTTCACCCAACTGTTGGTTGTCTCAGTATATGGTACCCGGTACGGTAAACGATCAGATGACACACAGGGCACGTGACCCAACCATCTCACGCTGTGCAACGTGAGTAGTTGACCAATGGATCGCGCATCCAGATCATTCCGGAATATGCTCCGGCGAACTGCCACGTTGCTCACGCGATCAGACCATCTAGTGTGGGCTATTTGACAGAGACAACGATGGTCAAATACAGCAAGTCTGTTGACGTCTTCTTTGCGAACAGACCACGTTTCCTAACCATAGAGCAAAACAGAACGTACACAAACATTATATACTCTTCCTTTCAGCGACAACCGAACGTCTTTTCGACGCCACAAATGACGCAGTTTGGCAAACGCGTCTCGTGTTTTTGCTAGCCTCGCTGATATCTCATCAGCAATATTGCAGGCTGACGAGATAGTGCTACCCAAATATATGAAACTGTTCACAGTCCCAAGTGAATGAAGAAAGTAGAAGTGGGAATGACCCAGTCTTGAAGCAGCACTCTGCACTTTGAAGGTGCAAAGCGCATTCCATGTAAACCAGCCCGGTCACTCACCTTGCCAGCATGGTCAGCATGTCTTTGGCAGAGGGGCTAAATAAGACAATGTCGTCTGTTTACTCCAGATCGGTCTATCTAGCGCCAGGAAGAAGGTCAACATCAAGTTCACTGGACTCTTCAAGCGCACCTTCCAGAAGGTCGTCCATAACAACATTGAACCGGGAGGGGAAAATTCGACACCCTTGACGAACACTACTGGAAGTGAATAACGCCCGAGACAGTTTGCCATAAACTCTCATTCTACTTGCAGAGTGAGCATACAGTGATCTCAACATATTCACGTATATTCCTGATACTGCCTTGCGAAGAAGACAGCTCCAGAGAACGTTACGAACAATCCAAATTGAAGGCAGCTTTTAGGTTCAAAAAGACCACTACTGTCAACTTTCTGTAAGAGTGGCGATGGCTCAGGATCCGTCGCAAGGTGAAAGTGTGGTCAACCCACCCCCGACCGGATCGGAATCCTGCTTGTTCTTCCTGTATCTGACTTTCTCTGGGCTTAGTGAGCTGACGTAAAATGAGACCAGTGAGTAACTTGGACGCAGTAGACACCAAACTGATGCCTTTATGGTTGTCACGTAGAATTCGGGCCCCGTTTTTGAAAGCGGGAATCACTGTTGATGGGCATCAATTACGAGGTACTTCTTCAGTTTCCCAAACCGTCTGTTGTGGTTTTGTCAGTTCCGATATCAACTCACCCCTCTACCATCCTGTTCGCACGTGAGTCGTTCTTTGCAATTCTTGTCACACTGCCCATTAGCGACGTTGTGTTTTGCATAACAGTATTCTATCAATGACCTGCAGGATGGATTGGTTACAGCTTATCACAGAATAATCTAGAATCCTCTATTGGTTTGCTCTGTTAGAAAGGAACATCCTTTTGGATTCCCTTGTAACGCTAAATTTAGCGCAACTATCTGGCATGACGCCGCGAATGGGAGGAGATCTTGCCAACAAAGAAACCTGTTAGTATGTACAGTTTGCTAGATATGTCACCTTTATGTTTCGTGTTTTGCTTATAGACATGATAGTTTCTATTGGTTAGTTCCTCCTGTTTCTTTTCTTGGCTAAGGCTTTCTCTTTTCGTCATGATTTTATGACAGTTAAATATCCTGTGATGTTGTTAATGCCATTCAGTCGCCGAAGGATACTTACAACTCCCTTCATTAGTGTGAGATAAATTTTTATAGCCTTCGTCGCAAATTAACGGAAGAAATTTTATTCAACTGTACATTAACTACCGACAAAAATACAAGTTTCTTTGGAAAACCGCTGCAAACTCAAGCTTTATGCAAGATAGTCGACGTCAGATCATAAATGATCATCGGTTCTACGAAGAGATGTACCCGTTGTATGTTGTCATGTTTAGTTCCTGTGCAGCCTCCTCAAGATCCGATCTGTGCTCGCCCGATTATGTAGTTTCAAGACTGATGGGTTGTCCGCGCCATGAAGGTTACATGCAACAACAGATTACTTTTCTACAAATTTTTATTTAGCAGGTTTATTGTTAAATTAATGATCAACCTTATCAGAAACGCTTCATATAAACCGCCCATAGATGGTTTGCGATCAGTAATTGCTACTGCGTTATTAGGCAAAGTATAAAAATCCGCTGGTCTCTTAATTCGACATAAAAGACCAGATGTTGGATATCATAAAAATATATGGTCGTTATTTTGGCTTTTAACCAAAAGTAAATACGAGGTTGATATCATGGATAATGCGTTTCAAACGCATCACTGTCAGTGTTCTTAGAGGTAGTGATTTGTAGTTATGTTAGAGAACATTCTGGATATCCCGGGTTTTGATTGCTAGGAAGTATTGCGTGAAAACGTTTCCGTGCACTATTGATCGATTAGTTGTGTGGAAGACAATTCGACTTTTTCTGCAATACAGTGATACCATCCCTGGTAAAATCGTTATATGCTAAGGTATGGACTGAAAAACAAAAGCACCGTTGACTTTCTTGTGTGCAAAAATCTAATATGCAGTGGTTTATGATGGCCGGAATTTCAGAAGTTATTTTACAAGTTGTGCGGAAGTGTTTGAATTGATGTGGTTTTTCCCGTCCAGTAAATCCACGTAGAGGGCCTTTTGCATCAAATATGTTTCTTCGTAAAGCTGTCATTTATCATTAAAAACTGTATTCTGTTCACAAAGTGTTTGCGTTAGATGAGCGGATTAATTGGTTTTTTGTCAGTGCTTCATTAAATATTTGCACGAATGTTTACTTTGCAAAGTAAGTATGAGTGAATGGATTTACGTTAATCTTTTGGGGTTATTTGTGCTGACTTCATTCGTTAATACTGACGTTTTCGTAAAATGTTAGACTCAATTGGACAAGTCAACCACGTCTAGTCGGTTTGGGTTGCAAAGCTCATGTTCATCCTACGCTAAAAAAAGCAACGTAGCCATCACAGATTGCTCATCAAATTATGTTAAGCGGAATGACTTCTTCGTTGCAGCTGAAACTGATTTAGCAAGTTATTTTTACTTCATTTGCGTTCACTCTTGTGGTCACATTTGATGGAGATCAACCAAACCCGTTAAGCACTGTGACATTCCAAAAATTCTACTGTCAGAACAGCGAGGATTTCCAGTTCCGGTTTGTCCACATACCACACATGTGGGCCTTACATAGTCGAAGCGACATCATGTTTTCTCTAGAGTTATGTTACGTATATTACTGTGGGCTTATTTGTTCAAGGATACATGACAGTTCAGTATATATTCAAAAAACCTCCGGAAGTTAATTCGCTTAGTGGAGTAGAATTCAGTGTAGAACACAACAGCGGCAGTTGTTTTAACTGCATCAGCTGCAGATCAGGATGCTAAGATATGCATGTGATTACGTACGTTATCGAATTGAGTTTGTCATTTTGCCAGAGATCAGACAGCCAATATCATGTGAGCAGATCATTCGAGTCACGCTTAGAACGTCATCATGCATTTCGATGCTGCGAGTCACAAGCATAAGGTTGTCATGTTTTTGTTCTTGCCGGTCAAGCATTAACGGCGCGCTTTTGTTCTTCAGCCCAAGCGATCGTGCGTATCTTATGATATTTTGATCCGACTGAAACCATTCTGTAGCCCTGCCTACGGATTATCTGACGGTTTGTTGCTCTGGATACTTAATTCTAGCTGACGATATGAATTAACAAAATGCGATCTTTTTGCACTATATATATATATATATATATATATATATATATTGATTTATCATGCATTATTCCATCATCTGATCAGCAAAAGGAGCACTACGGCTTTGATTGTTTCGACCGTGTAGGATTTATTTGTTGACTATGTGAACTAAGCGAAGTTGACTATTTTGGCTTTTCCAACCGTTCTGATGTTAACCTGGTTGATAGATTGTGCGTAGTTAGTCGTAATTCAGTCGCTACTGTAATTAGCTCTGAAGACTCCCTTTCTGTTGCTCGGAATTTAACTCATTCATGACGATTGGTCATTTTTTGCGACTGACTGCACTTATTTCAAATAATTCAAGCGCACTTAGGTTAATAGTAATTCTGTACACGCTTTGAATATGCGAAAATGATTTCCGTTTTCCATAATAACGATCTTCAAACAACAGAAGCATTTGCATCCAAACCCGGTTTCCGAGCCCTTCTGATGTGCTTTACTGCGGCATTAACTTTTTTGTGCTACCTACAGAAACCCGCCAGTACGTACTAGACGACGTTCAGGAAGTGTTATGAGTCTCAACAGTTCGACTAGGCAGTGTACGAGTTTAAGGTTCACCGTGTGGCTAGAATTATTGTATAGTTCTATGGATGGCGCTCCCGTTAAAAGAATGACTCGGTTTGAGTACTTGTGTGGAAAACTCTTTGATTTGGAAGCGACTCCTGGAGAGAATGGAAGGTGGCTGAATGGCAGGTTCATTGTTTTCACACACTCGTATCGAATTACTCCAGGTAGACTCGAAGGTGTATTGACCAGACAACACATTCGGTCATTGGAAACGTTGGAGTAGAGTTAAAATTGAAGAATTGTACCACCAGGTGAGAGTTACGGAATGGTTTCGGATTGTGTCAACTGCATAAGTGAAGTGTTATCGATGTTCATCGATCGGTTTAAGTCTCAGCTTGAACGTACATATAGCAATCGTGCTGATGCAGAGAAACTGTTGGCACACAAATTACGATCACTCTTATAGGGACGGTTTATCCAGCAGACTACGTTTTGTTCTTTAAAAGTAACAATAAGTATGATAAACCAACTTCGTGGCTTCCAAAAGACTCAAATCAAAGGTTACTCTCTGAATTGATCAATTTACTGAACAGTGTGAACAGAGGACAAAATGCTACGCATTCAAGGAGATGGAATTTCTGTTTCCAAGTCTTCCTCTACGCCGAGCGACTCCGTACCTTTTCGAATTTATTGGACGACACAGTTGAAGTTTAAAACGGTTTATTTCCTTCAGAAGTTTGAACAACAATCGGGCAGTTGAAATTTCTCTGCTCACAAACGAACTGAACTCTTTCTTGTATCTCATTCTCCCAATATTTGTTTCATGTTTCAAGTCAGACCTTTAGTCAAATCGGCAGTGTGGCCATGAGAGGCTCTCTGGGACGCACTTTGCTCGTTACTTTTACCACAAGACTTGAAAATCCGACGTCAAGTTTTCTCGGAAAGTGCTGTTTGTGCAGCAGATACGTTGACAGTCTGTTTGCTATTGTGAAAAACCGGCATCATAGGTCAGCAACATCAGGTGATGCGCAGTTTGAACAGGTATGTCCACAGGACTCGAGGGAGAACGTGAATATTACCTACCATTTCTTGCTATCTGCTTTTTATCGATCATTGATAGACCTGGTTTGGTCCGTGCACTATTCGAACAGTCCAAATACATTTGTTATACGGATGTATGAGGATGAACTGAACGTCTTTACAGGATGTGCTCACGGACGGCGATTACCCTTCTCGGTTCATTACGAAATCCAGTCATCCGGTTCAACGGGAACTGTTAAAACGAGATGTTCCTGAAAAACTTTAGTTTCCCCCTCAATGCATACTAATGGAGAACCGACTCCAGGGAGCCGTCAAACGTATCGTTAGTTCTGTTTAATTAGTTCCGTTTTTATGAAGCTATTCGCATCCGATGAATTCCAGTTCAACGGCCTGTGTCACCCTCCACCAAATCACACGTCATCTATCAGTATCAATATGGACACAGTTTCCTGCGTTGGTAGAACTGAGGCATGGATTGGCGAACACATATCGATTTGGGTCAAGTGTCAAGTTATGCAATCGATCGATGTAATGCCAATTTCTGCAGCCATCACTTGAGCTAACAAGCAGTCTGCGTCATCCAACGCATGAGATTTAGTGTTAACCCACTCGATACAATTAATACGTTCAGTGTCATCCATGTGACAGTCGATCCACGTCTTCTGGGGTACACCGGATTGCCCGCTATCAAGCAAGGCAAGCCTGTTTACCGCTTCATTGCTTTGGCTGTTATACTTCATTGCAATCCACTGCATGATTTGGATTCGGTTTGATAAGTCTGACTGTCTTTCAAGCCCCAGATGGTTTCAGTTGGATCTTCCGACTGGCGCATCGGTGATGCATCTAACATTTTTGCAAGAAGTTACTTGTCATCGACGTACACAAGAAACTGACAGTTCTATTTTGTAAATAATTTTGTAATAGTTAGGCTGTGTAAGCAGTTATCTAACGTAAATTATGTTGGACGTGCCTGTTATTTCTGATCGTCTGGTGGATTGTATGCCCTTACCGGTCATTTTTAGTCAAGCACGTTTGTCTCTTTGTGAAGGAGGTGAATATATATGTTCGGCAGTACATCTCAATTGGTATCAAGTCATTTTAAAAACTGGTTGGTTTTTGCTACCCAACTGTTTCTGAGCGCACAGATTGGGATTCAGCCGATGTACTGAAACAGCTTCCGCAATAATAAGGGCCTGTTTTATTTTGGGTCTAAATAGCACTCTGAAGGCAGTCCTTGGGTCCACTGAGTGTCCGGTCTGTAGAAGATGTTTTGTAATAGCACTGGCGGTACAACCGACCCTCGAATTCCAAAGCCATTCCGATATGTGTTCATTAATGCGTGTACCGAGGTGTATCTTAGTTCTGCCGACATATCTGCTTCCACAGACACAATCAAACGTGTACACAATATTGAATTGGGCGAAACTGGGCACCACGTTCTTTCTAGGCATAGTTGGAACACGGGTCGTTTCATCCACGTAGACCAGTTGGGCGGCGTTGCAAGTGCGCTTGAGCGCTGCATCTAAACGGCGTCTTATCAGAGCTGAAACATTGTCACCTTTGAAAGACAGAGTTAGACAGGCTTGTGAAGAACCGTAATGGGTGTAATTCCTGTAGGTTGTGGAGCGGAATACTTTCCGATAAACCTTGTGAGGTAATCATTTTCTATCAGTCTCGTGCAAAAATATCAGTTCATTTTCTAACACATCCTCTGTCACCATACGTCGAACTCTGTAATTATTGCGAAACCCTTAAAATGCAGATATTGTCCTGTTCACATAAACTTGAGATACACACGTCTGAAAAGTGATTCATCCTCGCGTCTTTTCAGCAAAACGTCTAGGAATGATACAGAACTGACTATTTTACCATTGGATAAAGGGTCTGGAGTGATTTTGTTAAATCGTTCAGATTATA
Organism: Paragonimus skrjabini miyazakii; assembly: GCA_014338405.1. Lineage (NCBI taxonomy): Eukaryota > Metazoa > Platyhelminthes > Trematoda > Plagiorchiida > Troglotrematidae > Paragonimus > Paragonimus skrjabini miyazakii. Next base: position 23,106 of record JTDE01004661.1, on the reverse strand, counting down.
TCAACAAGATGCAATCTGTTCTCAGTTGGTAAGAATGCAACTGGTACTCCTTGATTCCATTTTACTTTCGTGTTTCTTCCAAATCCGAATTTCTAGACCGATGTATTTTTTTCCATACAATTTAACAATTGACGGACCACTCCTATCTCTTCTTAATCCATATTGCGTTATCACTGTAAATCGGTGTACATTCTTTTAACTCCTGTTTGATTTGTATAGATTTTCTAACCATATCTTATCTCTTCCATTTGATTTGTATGGATTTTTAACAATCTCTCTCTTTGGATTCCTATTACGCTTTCGATCTACAGCAATTCTGTTATGTTGCATCAAATTCATGTTAATGAATACGCTTCTGCTTCTACCCTGGTAGTCAGCATTCCCACAATTTTGATTTTGCATTTTGGTGTCTGTCTGTTTAATCCCTTAAGCGATGACTTCCGCTCTGTGGAATTTTGACTCGTTTAAAATTAGATACATGTCCATGTGTGATCAGAATGTACGAAGTGTTACTCCGGAGAACATCCCGTGAATTGCGTCTTCTCGTTGTTTTATTCATGAATACGCTTCAGTTGCATCTAGCTGCTTCCGCTTTGGTCACCTGAGTGACTGTCTCAGATATGACTAGATCGATTTCGCCTAGCTGCTTGCTCCTCCATCATATAATGTTGTAAGCTGAGTTCGCAAAAATAACCGATGAGATGCGAACGAAATGTCACTGTGCAAGACATCTTACATGCTGCTATTGGCCTTTTTCAGATTCATCCATGGGAACCAATGTTTCAAAATTAATCTATGGTGGTACCGAAATATCATTGCTTTCAACATCGATTCGTTTGTCTTCTTCACGTAGCTACGTTATTGGTTCCAGCCCATGAGAAATATGCTGCAACATTCAAGAAAGCTGACACGTAACCCTTCTGTAGCCGTGACGACAGTGTTCCCGCGATCCAGCGGATAATCATCTAGATCAACATTCTGTCATTTGTTCACGGGTCGTGTCTCCGACCCTCAGCCTACGTGGCATCGTTCAGCCCTCACAAGGCTGAAACATCGCCTCGTTCGTGGTTATGGAGTCCTGAAATAAAAGTGTTGAACCACCACATGTGTAGAATGTTGGTTTACTCACTGAGTTTGAAAAGCTGCACCACTTCTCTATAGATTTTCTGCAACGCGCATTTTGTCGCCGTCCAACTTTTTGAAAGCTGTTGTTGGCCTTCTTATTAGCCTCGTGATCATGTCTTAACTTATTCTTTGATTCCCGGGAACCACATTTAGGTTTCTGGATTCATCAACATACTGACAAGGTTTGTAATTGTTTCTAACTGCCAATTTGTTGTGAGGTTTGCGTTTACTCAAATCATTTGTTTCTGCCAGATTGTTCTGAGTTTATGGTCAAATGTATCATAAATTGTAACTGAAGTGGTTATGGTCACATCGGATCAAGTGCACACTGTTGACCAGTTGACGTTCTGTTCTTTCTTCTTCTTCTTCACACAGTGGAATGTTCCAGTTACAATACGGAGTGGTACCCGAAGTGGTCGTTGCCGGACAAACCAATCTTGTGTTTCCCTATATACGAATGCCACTGGACTATATCTTGACGGAATTGTTGAAAAACACTTTTCGGTAGGTGTCTAAATTCAAATAGTCTACATTGTGTAGATGATAATATTTGTACGTGCTTACAATTCGTCTGCACTAGCCAATCGATTCTGTTTGAGGCTAGGTCGTTTTGGTTGCAAGGTGGTGTTTTTGGAGTCAGTTAGTTTCACTGATCACTAACTAAGAGTGGAACAGGTGTTTCGATCCCTTAGGGTCTGATCAGCACTGCACCCACCGAGGATCCGAACCCATGCCCTGTTAGTGATTATCACAATGGTGGTCCAACTGCTCATGTGTTAGAGACTACGGGAGTGCAGGAGGGTATGGGTTACTCTGTTTTTTAAAGGAGAAGCTGTTCGCGATCTCGTTGGTGGTCTCTAGGACCGACTGCCCGTAAGAAACCCTCAACGTCGTTTGGGACCACGATACCCTACTGGGGCCGTCGACCCCCTGGATTATTTGGAGGATTCCATATGTGACAGTGGAACGGGTGGGTAACCGAGTGCAAATGTGAAATTTCCGAGCTCCTGGCGTGGCATCGTAGCTCAGCTAATAGAGCTAATAGTGCGCTTGCCGCATTGAGGCATGGTGTTTCTGTCGCTGGTTCGAATCCAGCCGAAGCCCTGACTTTTCACAATCGGGTCTCATCTAAAAACATATTTACTAGTTTGTAGGCCAACCATAAAATTAACTTGTCGATTTCAGCCCAAGATTAAAAGAAATACAGTAGCCAAGGAAGATAGATTTTCTTTCCTTATTGCGATTCGACTGATCTACTGGTCGACCAGGTTATCTGTTTACGGCTGATTAAACTGCTACTAAAAGATAATATTTTACTGTTTAACAGTATTGGGTTGAATGGGTCTTATACAATAGTGCCTGTTTTGAAGAACAACGAAGTTGCAAACATTTAATTTTGTCTATTTGGTTATCAGGCTAATGACAACACAATCTGCAGGATGCGCCATATTATCGCGGCCGATTCGACTAGAGAGCGGTGATCGTCAGGATAAGTGTAAATAGACAACCTCACATTGTATGCTACTTCTCTTTGGTCTGGTTTGGCTGTGAAAGACTGTACGGTGTTCCAAAACGGCTGTAGAAACCGATACTGAATGAAGTTGGGACGGTGTGAATGACGATAATCGGCCAGAACAACCGTCGGGTGAACACTACTCAGTCACGTTCAGCTGTTGGATGGCATTACTATTCACATTAGTGGGTCGCCACTCCTGTGTTTCGTTCTATTCACACCAAATTATCCACTCCAGAAACGCTGATCTGACCACGTGGTGAACGGTCGTACAGTCATCTGTGTTCTGACACGACTAACTCGGTTCTAATAGCCTTGCTCATTCAGTGCATGGTGTAAACAACGTTCCCAGCATGTTAACGTTATCCCTTGCTCAACTGTGTAAAACATTGAAATCTGTGTGTATGGCATCGTACACCACGCCGGACTTGACGAATAGACGACATGCGCAAGCTTAATCTGCGAATCGGATACTGATAACGTTCTCTGCCCTCTCGCTGGAATGGTTCCAAATTAATCGATAGACATGTTTTGTTGTGTTATTGCTTTCAGTTACGCAATCGCGGTTCCCTTTCTGAGGTTGAGTTGGTTAATGACCAGAGGAAGTCCATTGTCTGTGCGCGTTACGCAGTCAGATATGAATAGTTACAACGTCGATCAATGTTTGATTCCTCATTATGTTTGGTCAGTTTGTTTGTACTCTATAGGCTGCTTTTTAGAAGCATACCTATTCGAATCAATCATATGGGCATTAATCTTGCGTGAAATTGTCTTGTTGTTTCCAGTTTTTAATGGCTGAAAACACGTTACATTTGTTCAATCAGACAAATGTCTTCCAAACCATTTTCTGTCCTAATTAAATCTTGCTCCACAATTTACTTTAAGCTTTTTGTGTCACTTTTCAGCCATGTACTGTGTAACCCATAATCCGTAGACCGCTCGATTAAACACAACATTTACGTAAATGATGAGTAGTAGGGGATTTCGATTTTCATATAGATTGAACATCACCCACAATTGATCGCAGCTGTCGCATTCCCATAGACTTTCCAGTCGGCCCCTTTCGAAAAGATGCACTAGACCCCAGTTTCGCTCTCATTAGAGCTCGTCAGTAGTGCATATTCTCGCCACTGCCGGGACTTGAACCACGGACACGCTGTTCATGAGGCAATCGTGTTTACCACTGCGCCATTGACCTCACATTAGGCACCATCGAATTATCATATGTGAACACTCAACCACTTTCACTGGTGAGTAATGATCAGGTTGTCCGATCGCCTCGAGAGGAGACACAGTTACTGTGTGTTAACTCCAATCGATGACCTCTCGACCAGGACTTCTCTCCAATTTAAAATCATGGAAATCATTGACTTGTTGAGCGGTATTTGATTAATGATGAAATGGGCCGACTGGAAATTCTATGGGAACGCGACAGCTGCGATCAGTTGTGGGTGATGTTCAATCTATATTTACGTAAATCCTTCAACGAAATTTTGCATTCGTGTGGCAATATTTTGTAAATCTGCATTTACACAATTTAAGTTCTGTCAGTTACAAGCAGCACACTTGAAAGTTGATTTTCTCGAACGCAATTCTGCATTGTATGTTCCAGCCTTTCCGTTTGTTAGTAAGGCCGATGAGAATTCAAACAATCTGACTATATGTTTTATCACCTCAGCTTTGTTAACCTATTGGCGTGCTGTTAAATGACAAATCACTTGCTGAATACTACTTTTATCGGGTTGATGACAGCACTGTAAATAGAAAGGTATGGAATAATATGTTACGAATGCAAAAGGCTTCTTGCGGTTTTTTTTTCAAACGTGTAATGTAAAATCTAACGGTCGCCTCCACCGCATTAATTTTTATGATATGTCTAATTAGAAGATTGTTGGATGTCTCCCAGGTTGCATCTGAGTGACAGTGGTAAAGCGAAACATCCACAACTGAAATGATTGACCCGTTCTCTTTATGTTTCTTCTCACTTGCAGTTTACGAAGCCTTTTATCGATCAGGAACATCCTGTACTATAGTTCATCTCATCTCCGCATAAACGATGTAATTCATGTTTGTTCTGAGGCAGCCAGTCAGAGGGAAAAAACAGAATCTCGAAATAATGTGCAATGTAAAACTATCAAAATTCCCCTTTTGTTATCGGTGTACTTGTCACTATGTTTTATCCATAATTCTCCATCACGGATTATTTTTTTGTTAACTGTTTATTTCATAGTGCTGATTTAACATTTGGACCTTTACAGATTTGCGTACTAATATATATTTGTGATATGTGACCAGTCAGCCTACACACAATTGACCTGGTAACAGCTGGTTCCAAATATTACAATTCGTACCTCGTAATATCAAGATGATTATGTTTTACAGGACCTTATGCTTGTTTTACTTTGAAAATTAGACTGATTCGATTGCATTCTGTGTTTTGTGTAGATTTTTCTGAGCCAACGTGTCTCTTGTGAATTGGTGACTAGTAAACAAATTTCGTGTCTGTTAATGGCGATCTCGGTTGATGCCTCATCGATTACGTAAATTTTGTCAAATTTTTGTGGTGTGCAAAATTCAATAAAGGAAATTGTCTCAATCTTCAAGGTACCAGTAGCATCTGTCTTCATTGTTTTCTCTAGAACGCTGCATATCAAGTGAGACGAACCTATCCAAATGAACATTTTGTTCAAGCTTCAAACTAGAGCGTTAAAACAACGGACGTATGTGACATACCACAATGCCAATTTATTGCAGATATGCTGTTTCTTCTAATAGAAAAATAACAGTATTCACATTAACCTCTGTTTGTGGGCTGCAGTAGTGTTGGATTCTGATTGACCAACCCATCATTGTGTTCCAGGGCTCGATCCAATAACTTTGCATATTTAAATTCGGCAACTGTTCAAACAGAAGTCCCTGTAACCGAACCGGACTTTTTTAGTCAAATGCAGTTGAATCGCTCTCCACCATGCTGTAAACAGTTTATGTGTGATGAACTCGGTAGCTTATCGAGAAGGTTGTGCTTAAGTGAAAATGAGTAATGTTCATCTGATAATGAGATTCCAAACTCCTGACTGCTTATTATTGTTTTTCTCTCTCGATAGTCAAGACTACTGTTTGGTGTTCGTAACACTACATCACCAATACGGTAGGGATAGACCAGGTTTGGACCACTGTTTGTCGTTTCCAGTAGATGATCACCGAGTACCGATTCGTGACTGCTTTTCCATTTGTTTCCCGCTTGATTATATGACGGTTATACATGGATACTAACCAACAGTGTACGACTGTCGTTGAAAAATTTCACAATAATCGACGCAACTATGTGTTGGTACCTGCCAGTGTGATTGAAGCGAGTTCCCGCTCATCTAGGCAATGACAAACCCACAATAAGGTTATTGAGGTCACCATCTATTAAGTATATAAAAGAAACTTCCAATGTGGGTTTAATTGTATCGGCAGTATCTACCGATAGGCAATCGGGGTTTTAGTTGATGTGCATTGAACAACATTAACACTTGGTCACAGCTTTTCCATATACTCAAGTAGTAAATGAAGTGTCCGGTATATATATGTATATATATATATATATGTATGTATGTATATGCATGTATATGGCTGACACCTTATTGGTCACGTAATCAAGGTGGTGAGCGAAAACCGTGTGATAAGATGACACTACCATAGACGTTTCACCGTACTACTTAAAGTCATATGCTTTGTGTTTTGAAGGTTCGACGAACTGTACTTGGAATAGTGTTTGCATCGCATTTGAATCACGTTCTTTTCATCTGCTATATAGACCAGTGTTTGCGTTTCCGCCATTTTCTCGGTGATTCTCTATAGTTGTTTTATTGAATGCGGTATGATAGCTGCTATCGGTTTCGTTTTCTCATTTTCATCAGATTGCTTGATTGAACAGGTTATTGTGAACCGGGAACTATGCTTGACAAGAATCCCATGTCCACTGTTTTAATTGTTTCAAGGGCGACTATCGAATCCAGATTGCGTACAGCTCAAAGTCTTCCTCCGATCCATATCACTTTGGCGTCGGACGAAGTGGACTTTTGGATCCGCATCACGGATCACGCCGGAGGCATCCCGATGGAGTTGGAGCAAACCATTTGGGATTATCACGTTTCTACTCCCGCTGCCGCCAGGGTCGAATCCGGTTGGGAAGGTGCTTCCAGCAAACACGGATCCTATTCCGTGTTGAAGGAACCGGATGTACTACCTCCACCGACGGCATCTGGTGGTTCTTTGGATCCACATATTATGCTCCGAACACAGACGGCGGATGATGTGCACTTGCCTAAACCAGCTGTCTCCGATTTGATGACAGGACATAACGATGTATTCTCAGATCTAACACAACACCAAGTGGCTCAAAGCATACACGGGTGAGTACTGTTTATCAATTCTAACTCCGTTCTGATTCGAAGATCGTTAGCAGTCAACCGATTTGGCTAAAAAAACCATCGTACATAAACATCATTGGAAACTCTGGCCTACTTCCAACTATAATTCGTCGGAAAGAATTTCACTCACAACAGTCAGTGATAATTTGGAGTGTTGATCACTAAGTCTTACACCTCTCATAATGGTTGTGGTATCAGTACCAGTCACCTGTATGATGCTGATGTTCTTGAGACAGTCAGTGAGCTTCATGAATCTGGCATTAGAGTGACAAGAAAGGGGATCTGATAGACTCTCGAACATTTTGTGTTGGCTCTCTACTACGACAAAACAACTATCTATTGTTATATATATATAACGGTTATTTTTGGTTAGTACGAATTTTCGCAGGGACGATCTTCGGTTTTCTGTACAATCTACAGGTGATTTTGTCATCAGCGATGATGCCAAAGACGTCCGTCTCTCCGGAGAGACTACACCGCTAGATATGCACATGTAGTACAAGAGCGTCTGTTATGTTTACGTGTGTCGGTTGTAATACAGCGGTCTTTTGTTGCAATGTTAAACTAATTGTACCATTGTTGCATTCTGCCTCTACTGTTCTATGGGTCGCATTGCCGTTGCGATCTGCCTCTGTTTGCTGTGCTTTGCAGCCACAGCTTGCTACATTGCTCGCATCAGAAACCTTCATGTGTTGTGTTCAACAGTTTACAACCATGTATCATCTGAAGTAAAATCGTTCAGTCCATACACTCCGACATAATTATTGTCAAGCTAAGTTAAGATCATCTTCGGAGGAATTTCAAACAGGCTGTTTAAGGCTTATCAAGACGGCTGTTCTGAGAAGGATCTAAGCATTCCGTAGAGTAGAAGGATTCCGAGATTATCAGTAAGTAGTAGAGGATTTTTGGCTAATACGGATTGACCACCACTCATAGTTCCTCGCAGCTCCTACTGAATTTTCGGCCAACTCCACTCGGAGAGAATCACCATACTCGGGTTTTGTTATTGCTAGAGCTCATCAGTGGTGCATATCCTTGTGTGCGCATTACTCGAGCGGTTGTGATTGACTGTTTGTATGTGGTGATTCAGTCCTGCCTAATATGAGGTCAGTGACGCATCGGTTAGCTTGTGAAAGCGTGGTCCGAGTTCTACCCCTGGATGTGGCAAGGATATACTTACCTGAGCACTAACAAGAGCGAACCCTTCGTATAGTGGTTCTTTTCGACCGATGCTAATTGAACATTCCGTGGGAATGTGAAGGTTATGATCATTTGTGAGGTCTAATTTGTGGATTTCGAAATGGACGTGTGCTCATTCCAACCTTTTTGCATAAACTGCATATGTTTGCGTTTTAAGCTTCAGCTGTTGTCACAAGTGTTTTGGATAACCAATCCTTTCATTCTTTCATCCATAACGACCATGAGGTTGAGCAGAATGTAATGTGACTGACTAACCGTTGTTCACTTCAACAGTATTACGGAGTGTTCTGAAAGAAAGTATTTATTAGAAGGAAATGGATAAAATGCGACTAACTAAAAGAGGTGAAAACGTAGTGGACACAAGCACACGGTCGATTGCGGTCTACCTCGTGCATTATTCGAACGTTAGCCTCCAGAATCGTACATCTACAAGTTCATGTTCAACGAGGTGTAACAAAGTATAGTGATGTAAGTTGAGGTTTTCAGAACAAAAACGAATTACAATCAATCTTACATGCTCGTTGTGGACTTACCCTTGCTGTGACATCTCATAACCTTTTCAGGTTGTCACCTGTTGTACGCTCTTTACGACTTCCTTTCAACTACCGTTGGAATCCTTGTTATTTAGCTGGAGTTGTCTTCATGTTAGCGAATTCGGATGGAAAGATCCTTCAGTCGAACTACCACCTACATCACGTTTTTCGCCTTCTGTATCCTAATTCTATTCCAACTTATTTTTCCGTCTTATCTTGCACTCCATCTTTGTCATCCGTTTGTTTGAATTATCAGAATACTCCTGCTGAAAAAGTTCTGTGTAACATCTTGGCATTATCGAACCGTTAGTTTGTCAATTCCGACAAACGAGTGGGCTAGCTCAAAGTCACCTGACACGTCCCCAGGTTGCGAACTGAGGGACGATCGTCCACATGCGAGACAGCTGCGAAATAATTGAGGTTCTTCCAGCTAATGAGGGATCGCGGACAATAAGTGGCAGTAGTTCTAAAGCGTGTTGGATTCACGGTTGGCAGCCACGTCTCCTGTAAAATGCCACACAATTTCTTTGGGGATACCACGATATGGAATTTGTTACCCGGCCGCAACAGTGTTTCAGATGCCCCGACGAAATCACATGGGACTCGCGGACAGTATGCCGTCCGTCTAGTGTGCTGTCCGGATGACGTGCGGACGTCTGCACTCCCCAACAACTGTGGGCAAATCCCGGGAAATCACTTTAGTGATTACCAGTTCCAACGGGTAGGTAAGGTGTACCGAGTACCTTGGATGGCTGGATTCCATTTCAAGGGCATGTAAACCAATTTGGTAACCCGGTAACAGAAACCAAGTGTCGCCACGGCCCTGTTGGCCTCTGACCTCCCTGCTGGGCAGATCTACAACACTAGATCCGCCTTCTTTAGTGAATCCCCGGACTGCTACGCTGTTTCTGTTGCAACCTCATGCAGAGTGTACTAAACAGTCTGGATGAATGGATTCCATCGAAAGGGCGTACGAACCGAACCACTACACTAGTCACCGGCCCCCATTGGACTGCGAACTCCGTGCTTTGCCGCACTGCCTTGTGAGTTGAGTTTATTTTGAACCAAGGGCTCCTGACGGGGCCGATCAAGTCAACTCTCTACTTTGACCTGAGCAAACGAGAAGTGTCCTGTCCCTTACAACCTTGAACTTACAAACGCATATATAAATAGTGAGTCTTGTCTCATCGTCCTATCGTAACTCTGGTCGAGGTGTCAGCGGCCGGCTTTGATTCCATGTCACATTTTATCGCCCCAATGTGTCTCATTTTCCCTTCTTTTGTTAAACGGACCTACTTGGTGACCTCATTTCACAAGCTTCGTTGGTTTCGCCATATCTAACGAATGCTAATTAACTGCTTGTCTCGTCCTGCCTTCTTTACGGGTTGTGGACAAATCTGGATATGGTAATCGGGTAGGTAGCATATGACTTGGGTTGGTGGCATGAAGGTACTCACTCTAAAACTTGCGTCATTAGGTCCTTCCCGGGTTGCTGGCTCGGGTCTGAAGGTCGCTGAATACCTTTGGTGTAGTGAATAACAGAAGTCAGTGGCGTTGGTGCTGCGAATCTCTGTGGACATTGTTGTAATTTCTCTCTCTCATGTTGCTGCACTCTTGCCGCTACATGTGATCGTGAATTGTTATATATAAATATAGTCTTTCTTTTCCCACTTATGCCGTTTCTTTCATCATACTTGTCCTAGTGTTCGTCGACCAAAATGGTTTATCTATCATGTGAACTAAACCCATATATTTCTACAACTATCCCGAATTCGTGATATTTGATCACACGAGTGTTAAGGTTCAAAGTGTGCTTTGAAAACCAGTGACCTCTTTTGTTTACGTGTACGTGCACATTCGGAGTGCCACGTAGTATGCATGTGTGTACGCATTAAGTTGGCATGATGTAGCAAGTCAGTCTTACGCCGCGTGATACCGATCACGCTGGTCATGCTGTTCTGTGATCACGACGGTTGCGCCGGTAATTTGCTGGTTTTGACTTATTAGGAATACTAGCCTTATATATGAGCAAGGTTGTGTTTGGATTTTTCCTGGGTGCACACAGTTTAGGCAAGTGCATCTTATGCTTGTTTATCTAAACGTCTTAATTCAGTATCGCATTACACTGCTGTAAAGTTCATTATGTTTCACATAGTTGGATCTGTGGTTGGTGTCCAGCTGTAGGCATGCATGATGGGTGACAACCACGAAGCTAGTCGTGTGCCTCCAGTCAATTTCTAACCAGTAAGTACGCAACACTTACGTCACCTTACTTTATGGAGCGTTTTGTTCCGTTTTTCACAAACAGCTTTGGATTCGGTTTGCCAACATCTCGCGCCTACGCCCGGTATCTAGGTGGTGATTTGCAAATCTACACAATTCGTTCGATTGGCAGTGATTGTTATCTTCGATTAAGACACATCGACGGTAAAGCACCCTCTTTTCGCATTTGAGTGTATCGTTCGAACGGACTACTCTCCCTTGCTCTCTTATCTGACGAATAAACTACTATAAAACAGAGCCTTGTAATTCGTTTGTCTGTCCTTTCTGCCATAAACTTTGAGCTGACCAACTTACCTTTCACACAGCTTTTTCAAAAAATTACTTTGAACACTGTTTAACTGTACGGTCGTGAGAAATGCTTGACGGGAATACAGTGCATCGCAATTGTACCGATGGTCTCTGTTATCACATTATCATTTTTTCTATAGTCTATTCTTTGTAGTATGTTCTTTTTTGTGTTGGTCTGGTGAATTTCGAATACCGGTGAATTCACATCATTGGTCCTGCTGGGTTATTTGTATGCATACGTATGTCTGGGTGATTGGACGGGAGTATGTAGTTTTTTGATTCACCGATGATTTGGTCAATTTGCTAAGTGTCGGAGTTCAAAAAGCTTCATTGCAAAATAATGTTTCTGAACCGGTTGAACTGTACACAAACATTGTTTTAACAATATAAGTCATTAATAGTCTCGGAATCGTTGTCAACAGCATCACACCACCCTGTTACCTCTGGATAGGTGGATATGTTCGGCCAGTGTACACAGTATTCATACGAAACATTTATTGTAAAACAGTTGTGAGGAGATTTCATTGAGATTGTAATGTGCTTGGCTGATGATTAATCGTCCCTTTAGACCACTCGTTTTATGTTAATAGTCGTGGCCACGTGATGCCCAGTGAGGAGGAATCTAGCAGATCATGCACAAATGTAAATTTCTGTTGTTTAACACAGTGAAGCCAGTAAACAAAAACGTTACAGACATTAAAATAACCAGAAAAAACGCTGTAAACTTAATATATGTAACAGAACTGTTGGTGAGCCGTGCAAAGTAGTGAAATCTTCGGGTATTACAGCCGGGAAACGGTCAAACGAAAGAGGTACGTCATAATCTGTGGTTAATCACTTCATAAGAATTCAAAACGATGTTCAGGTACACTAGAAATCGAGAACGTTGATATTTTCGGCAAGAAGGTGGATGGGTAATCACGTTGCTCTGATGCGTGGTAAAATTTTGCTCAGAATTTTTCTGGCGATTCCAGGATGATTTTCTTATTTTCACCAATGTTTACAAAGCTAAAGGCCGTTTGCTACTAGTAAAGCTACCAAACATGTGTAAAATAATCAGCGGAGTCAAATAAGCAAACACTAGAGGTCGCTGGGATCTTACCATCGGCCCAGTTGTAGACCACGATGCATCAGCGGTGTTTAACTATCGTACAACCGTGATGAGAACCAACCATATTTGGAAAGTGGTGGAACCTAATTAAAAAAATGAAAGAATACCTAAACTCAAACGTTCAGTATCAAGGTGCCCGTATTTTGCAAACAAAACAACCAAAGCACGCATGGAAGTGAAGCTTCACAGCCCTGCGTCTTTACCTTCAAACATCTCACAGACAACTCGTCCAAACAACGTCACTATGCACACAACTGGGCCCGATTACCACCCAAAATCTACGACCATTGATCCTGAGTCACGAGGGCCTTAGCTAAGGAAACAAACTGGACCTGCAATGCTTAACTCTCTGGCAAGTTACTTCACTTCCTCATCTGCCCACTTCGCGTCGATCGGCCGCGGTATCGATAAAAAGTGCTCAATGTGATGGACAAATAGCCGGCATTCTTAATACATGGCCTAGTCATCTAACTCTGTGCAAATGTAGGGAGCCTGTTTGACAACCACAACCAAATACCCACTTCCTAACCTATGCATTGGTGTCACTCGGTGCGAGTCATCGAAAGCAAACTACGGTGGTCAATTACCTGAAGACAGTTCACGTCCTCTACTGTGAGCGGCCAAATCTCGCTGTCGTATAGTAATACAGCTCTCACTGTCGCCTTATATACGCGACCTTCAAGACTCAGGACTCTCTGTCGCCAGAGATGTCATAGATTCATCATCATCATCATAACAGCCATGAGCCTGACCAAAGGTACTGTGACCCGGGCCGCCGTTCACCTCAACGGTGACGTGGAATATCTTAGAAGAAAACGTTAATAAGAAGATTGAAAATTGTTGAGAGAAGACTAAGAGGAAGAAGCGGAAATGGTTTGGATACAGGTACGCCATTGACTGCAACACATCGCCATCTCGGATAGCGTCTCTAACCAGCGGTTTGAGTGATCACGAGGACTCCATCCAGGCAGGCGACACCTACCCTCTTTGCTCAATGGAGCAGTCAAGGTCTTCATATTTTGTGACCACGTTGTTGTTTGACCACCACATGGTTTTACCCAACTGTTGGTGGCCTCAGCATATAATGCCCGGTACGGTAAACGTTCGTTTGGGTGGCGCCTACAGAAACACTTTGCTGCTATCCTTA
>JTDE01004660.1:49190-61244 GCA_014338405.1 Paragonimus skrjabini miyazakii | reverse complement strand
CCGAATTGGATAATCGGTCAGGTCAAGTTGTTTTAGCCAGCTGAGCCCGAGTAAAGAGAGATTCGAGCCAGAGACGTAGCAGGAACTGTTAATAACCGTGCCTCGGAATGAGACAACACCGCAATCTGTCAGTCAACTGAAAAAAACACTACAGGCGCTGGTGGTGAACCGTGTGTAGATGAGCCGGAATGTAGTACGTATACGGCGTCAGTGCCTCGTTGGACCATTGCAGCGCCGTGTTTATCCACAACATAAATTGAGGAAGCTGCGAGAAATCTGAGGGGCAATGCACTCCAGGAGAGAATGCTCGGTGACTACGCATTGAGCTGTACGTTTGTTCTTTTATATTTGTAAAAAAAATAATCTTATACTCAACAACACAAAATAAAACGATAACAAGTAGGTGCAAACTTATATGCACAAGTGAAACCGAAATACACAGTGACAAGGTAGAACGACTCAGTTACTCGCTGAAATAAATTGGGTTGAAAAATACATCACATACCAAAGAAAGGTAGTATTAAAAGATTGAATCAAACAACGTCGGGCAAGTGCTTTTATACATGGTGCGGGAAGTAAAAGTCTAGCGTTAGCAGGTCGGTAGATTCGCGGGATCAAAATATGTCATCATGCAATCAATTTCCAACGAACAACCGATCCAAAATGACAAAAGAAAAAGCATGTGCGGAAACTCTGGTTTCCAGTTGGAGCACCCATTTGGGTTGAAAAAATTATGTATGTCCGTTTAAACCTACAAATAAAGTTGAAGGAAGGATGTATACAACAAATTGGAAAATATAAAAGTTTGACTGCTAAACGTGAACACCACACGTTTTTACCAAATCAGCATCAACATTATTACAAGGTGTATCAGTTTCATGCACATTTCGTCGCCTTATTTAGAGCACCTCACCACTTTGAGCGAAGTAGATGATTGTGCCGGTTAATGCGTATTTCAGTATTCAATGGCTGAACTTTTCAATGACTCACGGACAGTCCTAACTTATGGGCTTTATTCAGGCATTACAACACCCGTCTATTAACATTTTATGACCAACACGCAACCATCAATTTTGCATCTGGTTATTTTTTATAAAACTTCATCGACTGGAAAGCATCAGTAGTTTTTCACGTTTTTCGTTTGATTGCTTAAATTTACAAGGTTGAATGAAACCTGAGTAGTGTAACGTGCTGTCGAAACCAGCAAGCGCTCTGTAACGGAACTTGCCACTGTGTTGTCGGCGCCATTTTAGTTACAGTTTGCGTAAGTCGTGTGCATGGCTTACTGGGTCTATGGCTCATGCTTGTTTGTGTTGATTCCTTTGGAAGAACGCTGTCCCCCGGTGTCTTTACGCTGCCCCACAATTGGTCCGCAAGTGTAACGGACAATCAGATAAGGAACAGCCGGCTTGCATGTAACAGTAGTGCAATTTTATGAACCTCCTATAAGATTCCGGTGTGCATTACAAGGACAGCGCTAAATGTTATGTTACCCATAGCTCCACGAATCACTTTAGAAGACTGTTTCAGGAATTTATACAGATACATTCAATTGAATATCAGTATGTCAATTACTATTAGATCAGTTATTAAACGACCATCCTTTCAGCTCCTAATTACACATGGGTCAATGCTTTGGAAGCTTCGGCAGTGAACTTTGATCTGCTGTTTATACTCAGTGCAGTTTTTCATACTCTCCATTACTTGACAGGAAACGCAAAAATACGACGCAATAGACCAGGGACACATATTCTATCAGATTGATAGTGATATCAATTCACATGAGTGTAGTTGTGGCGACGTTCGCTGTGATAAACTGTAACTTGCTATTGGGTCACTTCCTTGATTTGTTGTACTTTTACCTGTTTCGTATTATAAAAGAAGTCAATGTAGTCCTTAACCTTGTGACACTATCATGTTGTTTCAACGTTTGGCGACGGCAACTCAAAATTTGCGTTTGTAATGTGCATTAGAAACTAGGGAGCGTGCATATATTGAATTTGTATTGTGTAACATAGCGTGTCGCTGCTTTGTTAATACCGTTGTCGTTTGTGTAATTTGTGTGCTTGACTTTCTGGAACTGTGGTTCACTCTGACCCTTGATTTTTCCTTCTACAGGACTATTTCCTGAACCACTGTAGTGATTCAATCAATCGAACGATAAAACTTACCAATATAGCAATACCAAAACAAAAATTGTAACGAAACGGATAGTCTTAAAAGGTGAGCGTGCAAACAAAACGATTTACGCCCAAGTAATACACACCATACGGTCCCTTAGGGGACACCGGGGGAAGGTTGGGGGCTGGCGATGGGTATAAATGGGGTTCGACCGATTTGCCCCTAGGGGCAAAATGGGGACTGGCCCCAAAATCTTTATACTACCGAAAAGCTCATCGACGCACCCGGCTTCGCTCATCTCTCAACTACTATGCACTATTCTCTTAGTTCTTCTCTAGTTATTGCTCCACCGCGTTGCTCTCTAATCTATCGGACGACCAACCAATGCAAGAATGTAAGTGACGGAACGTTGTAAGCGCCTGCACATGTATTGTCCATCATGGTAAATGTACAACATGGTTGTTTTGATCAGTAAACTAATTTCTTCGCATACGCTTGGTTGACAGTGCAAGTCAGGCCTTCGCTCGCCGATCTTCATTGCGTATTTTCGAAGAGATTCTGCAAGGTAACGGATATGATGCCGTAAGTGGGGACGTCAGTGAAGCAGGGTAACATAGTGTCGCTGTCTGTGTGGATAAAATTGAATAAGCAAACAGTTGGAGTTAATGCGCAACAAACGATGAATGGTGTATGGAAGGCAATTAATGGTTTATGTACCACAGTTAACATGTAAATGCAGTTTACAAGCGGAATCACACAGTTATAGTTAGTAATCCGTCTTACCTGACTTGCAGACTTGTAATTTAGATACACGTGTTCCAGTGTTCTGAAATGTGAGACGAAACGGAAGGTTATATGTTGGGGAAGAACCCAATTCCCCGAAAATACCGTTTCATTTGACTTCGCACTGGCCTAACACACTACCAATTGTAGTGACCTTCATAGTCAGCACGATCATGTGTCACGTCCCTCATCACGTGCGTTCCCAACCTTTGTGCAAACTCCTAACGCCCGGCCCACACGCTCGTACTTTACTTGGGACATCAATGTACTGTCTGGATCTTTGTCTGTTCCACTTCTGTCCTTGTGTTCTGATTGGTTACAAACCCTTTAAATGGTGTCTAGTTTGTTACCGTGTTGTCTTCGGACTGAGAGACATAAAGTAGCTCTGTCCGGAGGCCGGTCGTCCTTGCTCAATACAACATATTGGCGAACGGGTCTGGTGATTTTCAATTATGGTTGACGAATCCGTTGATTTGAAACGTCTTCTCGCGCAGCAGCTGAAGCTTATCGAAGTGCTTACTGTACGGTTATCTACATCAAACTTGGCTCCACTGGCGTCGATCGGTGGGAAGCAATCAGTTGACGCTGTCGCAGGCGGTATCACCGAGTTTCATTACGATTCCCAGGCTGGCGTAACATTTGATGCCTGGTTCAAACGGTGCGAGGACCTGTTCAATGTCGATTTCGGTACACAGGACGAACCGTGGAAGATCCGTCTCCTCTTACGCAAACTCGGTACTGTTGAGCACGAGAAGTATGTCAACTTTGTCCTTCCAAAGAACCCACGCGACAACTTCTTCGAGGAAACACTCGAGACTCTGCAGTCCATCTTCGGTGATCAGTCTTCCTTGTTCAACACAAGGTACCAATGTCTGAAACTGGTCAAGTCAGATGGAGACTACGTCACTTATGCCGGTGTGGTCAATCGCGAGTGCCAGCGTTTCAAGCTCGGTTCGCTTAGTGAGGATCAATTCAAATGTCTGGTGCTCGTTTACGGTCTTCACTCTCCGAAAGACGCAGACATCCATACTCGCTTGCTGAACAAGGTCGAGCAAGATCCCACGACGACGCTTCATATGCTTAAGACGGAATGCCGTCGCTTAATCAACTTCAAACACGACGCTGCAATGGTCCAACGCGGCACTGGTGCCGTACATGCAGTACATTCTGGCTCATTCACACACGGTTTGGGCAATGGTACGCGAACACGGAATCTCTCAAGGCATCCCGGCCCTGGTTCAATTCCCGCAGGACTTGGCTCGCAGCATCTGCGCTCATACACCAAGAAGTCACCTCCATCCCCGTGCAGGCATTGCGGCGCCTGGCATTTTCATCGTGACTGTCCTTTCAGACGGCACCGTTGCTCTCGGTGTGGTCAACTGGGACACAAGGACAAAGTTCGTCAATCCCAGCACATTGAGAGTGGTTTCTCTACCTCCAAGTCGCGGTACAACCCCAAGTTCAAATCGAGGCCCAAATCAAAACCGGTTGGCAAATCCCTGAGCCTGCTGACCACTTTCCAAGTCAACGTTCCCGGTCGACGGAAGTTCGTTTCGGTCATGATAAATGGCTACCCAGTTCGATTGCAGTTGGACAGTGCGTCGGATATTACAGTCATTTCAGAGAGACTCCGGAGAACACTTGGTCGACCGCCAATTCGACGGACGTCTCAATCTACCACCAGCGCCTGTGGCGGCCTTTTGCAATTGACTGGCCAATTACAGTGTTGCGTCTCATTCCGGGGCACAACTATTAACAGCTCCTGCTACGTCTCTGGCTCAAATCTCAATTTACTCGGGCTCGATTGGATAGAACAACTTGGCTTGCTCGATTTTCCAATTCGAGTAATATGCAACCAAGTGCGGTCCCCTGCCGCACCACGCAATGCGACGACTGAGATCGTCCAACGGTTCGCGCCAAAGTTTCAGGAAGGTCCGAGACGCTGCACTCAGACTCAAGCAATCCTGCATCCATCTCCAGGAACTCAACCCGCCTTTCGTCCGAAAAGACCGGTACCGTAAGCAGCTTTGGAACTCGTGAACCCAGAGCTCAAACGACTTGAGGAACAGAGTGTCCATATTCCTGAGATCCTACCGATGACTTCAGCAACGGTGACTGCTACTTCCAACACTCTTCGGTGACCGTGCAGTCAGCCTAACTTCACCAAAACCATTGTGTCTGACAATGGTACCCAATCCGTGCCCGGTCAGTTTGGTGAATTCTGCAGGCGCAACGTCACTGAACACGTTCGGTCGCATCCAAATCATCCCCAGTCCAACGGGCAAGCATACACAAACGTGCTCTTCTCAAATCGCGTAGGGGGGGGGCGTCTGAGGAGAGCTTACGACAACTCCCACTCGTCTGCCGCAGGACTCCCAACAAGTTGCTGAACAGTAAACCATCTCCTGCCCAAGCCCTTATGAATCGTTAACTGCGAACCACGCTGACCTTCATGATCCCGACTAAGCAATCAGTACAGAGACAATTTTCTTCGGACGAACACGCCCTGTTATCAGTTCAATCGCCTGTCTACACCCGCGATAATCGATCCGATCACAACCAGTAGGTAGAAGGTGTGATGACGAGACGCCGGGGCACGGTGCTTTATGAGATTTCCGTTGCGGGGGAAACTTGGGTCCGCCATCGCAATCAGCTCCGGCCACGCCATGGAGTTAATGAAGAAATCTTTGACGACCAGGGGACTATACCGTTTTACCTACTCCTGGACACGTTCAAAATTCCCAAAGCGTCAACCTTACCTCTGTCAACTGACAAGACAAGCTGTCCTCCCAGACGTTGGAACCAGCGGCTACGCCGACCACCGACTCTCATTCAGGTTGATCTGAAGAGGACGACCTACTATCAATCTTCGTAAGGGAGGCGTCGGGGAAGAACCCAATTCCCTGATAATACCGTTTCATTTGACTTCGCACTGGCCTAACTCATTACCAATTGTAGTGACTTTCATAGTCAGCACGATCATGTGCCACGTCCCTCATCACGTGCGTTCTCTACCTTTGTGCAAACTCCTAACGCCCGGCCCACACGCTCGTACTTTACTTGGGACATCAATGTACTGTCCGGATCTTTGTCTGTTCTACTTCTGTCCTTGTTTCCTGATTGGTTACAAACCCTTTAAATGTTGTCTAGTTTGTGACCGTGTTGTCTTCGGACTGAGAGACATAAAGTACCTCTGTCTGGAGGCCAGCCCTTTCTCCGTGTTCGTTCGTTAGCATCAAGTGTTTGGGTTGGCTGGGAAGATTCGTATTAATCGTGCATATTTTGTAGTCAGTCGTTCAGAACCGTTGAACGCCGTTCCGTTATCTACCGTTTCACTAACCGTTATTCCGTTGTCTGTTTACGCGCTCATATGCCGTATTCCAAGTTACAACATTATCTCGGTTAATAAAAGGCTCACTCCTAATTTCTGTCGCGTTTTTTAATGCTTCCCATTATATGGTGGGAATGGGTATTCAGCATACGAATCTGAAAACACCTCTTCAAATTTATCCATGTATAAGTGCAACGACAAATTAGAGGAAGTACAAACATGTATACATATGTCTCACTGGCATATGTATATACCAAAAAATAGCTAAATAGCGTCAGTTTTCACTCTCGGTTTTCGTCCACCAGCGTGATTTTGCGCGTTATTAAACCACTGTCTAATCTCCCGTTTCACTTCTTTATCCGTCGCTTCGGCGAAACGAGAGTTGCACACAGCGTCTGAAAATGATTAGTTTGATTGGGAGGTGTTCTTACCGGTAGTAGATTTCACAATTTTATGTTTACTGGCCTGATGCTTCCCGTGTACTCCACTCCAGTTCAGTTGCTTGGAGAAAGTCACACTGAACACCGACGTTGAGGTTCGACGTAAGAGATCATGAAGTTCGGTAGTCTTTATTCGATATAACTTGGCTACAACGGTCTCGTACTGCTGACCATCTCTCAGCTGTTGTTCACACGTATTGAGCTCGATTGTCGAAGGTATTGTTCAGAAAGTGATGTGTACAGCTTTTCTGGATGCTGTGGCTGTTTGACTTTCCGCTGTCTATATTCTTTCCGTTAATGTGTGAAAGGCTGCTTCAATACGTATGAAACGTTTTTTCAACGCAATAAAAGTATCTGGAAATGAAATCGTAAATTAATGGTGAACCTTACCAGAAATTCTGTTAATTGCTGAATGCCATACAGCTTCATTACTAGGTGCTTGCGTACTACCGCATGACGCAACGAATGAAGCTTGGGCACGTGCCATTTGCTTCGCAGAACTGTAAAGAATAAACGTTAGAATTTACACAACATCGTTTACGTAACAGGTGTAGAAGCCAGACGATTCAGCACTGGTTCTAGTGCGGTTGGTACTGCACTTTCGGAGGCGGAGAATAACCTCTCATGTGAGCTATTCGATGCGTGAACCTGATAACATTTATCCCGTTCCTCTTCGGAGGAGGTCAACTGATTAACAACCCTAATGTTAATGTGAATGAAAGCGGCCAATGAACCTCTTTCTAGTTGGCCAGCGGATGCCAAAGTTTGTCGTTCTGCTAATGGTATTCATCTGTGCACCTCTGGATTGTTCTAGCAAACTCTGCTCAAGTTCGAAAGTTTCGGTGTAGAAACCTTGTACGGATTACCGTGTAAAAATTTCGCCGCAACCTGTCTGGAGCTTCACGTTCACTTCGTGAATGGTTGTACTCCGTGATAGAAATATGACATTAAGCAACAACCTGTATATCTCACGATAGCAATGAAGCTGTCTGATGTGAACTGCATTCTGAGGCACATCTGCAAAAGACAGCAGACTAACAGTGTGTTGCTCATACTGCTCCTTCTACGTACATTCACTGAATGCAGGAAGCCTAGGAGAAGGAATGATAAGCTTTTCTTATTTATTGAAAGTATTTAACACAGATACAAAAACATTATCATATCTATGAGGAATATATACATATTCCCCATTTGAAATTAATAATCGGCTTTGTACAGGTGATGGGAGAAGGGGCGGTAACCAAATGAATAGGAAGATCATTGGAATTGAGGTGATGATCGAAAAATGGAGACACTTTATGGAGTAGTTTAAATGAAACAGAATTCATCTGAAATTCTTCGGTCAGTGTCGTAGTGTCACCAATTATTAGGTGGTCCAGTTGACTATATGGTGTTCATTATAATTTTGCTGTTGGCCAAACGAACTCTTCGACATCCCAATGCCTCACACAGACACCGACGTGTACCGGTAGCGTCTTGTACAGCATTTTGTGTTGCATAATTCTCGTTGTTTTTCGCATTTTCCACCTTCTTCAAATTCACATGTACACTCGGTTAAATCATGTGAATTGATTCACTGAATAATAAAACAACAAAATTGGTTTCCAAGGTCGCGAGCCCTGTGTTCTCTCTCTGCGTTCAGTGTCGCGTGCGCTCAAATGTTTGGAGTTAACGGCTAACGGAATCCACATTCATTTCAGCGCATTTCCAAACTCATCGGTCGTCGGAACTATCTTCATTGTGACCTCTAAAATTATCTGGGAGCTATACGACGGATCGTATCTACTGGATACTCCATTCAGTGTGGTGGAACTCTAAACGACGCACATTCACGAACTACTGTGAGTCAGTTGTTTCCACTTTTTATCACTTTTGATTTCGTGTCCACACTTGAACTGTATATAACGTTTAGATCCACTACATATCTTCCGTCCGCTATCTGATTCAGTCATTTGGCGGAATGTTCGCTCTGCAGGTTTGTTTGAGCAGCGAACGCATGTCTTCATAGAGCGAAAAAATGGTTCAAAAGAGAAAAAACACTCTCATGCGGATCATGGTACAACGCTGCGTGTAATCGGTAGACCGTGAATATCTCTGTTATCTTTTAGTGTAATAATATGTTAGTGCCACCATAGTTGTTGAAATTTTGTGACATGTTGCAGTTCCTAAGATATCAGAATTCTGTTCCTTGGAGATTTCTTTATTTCCATCTTTCGAAGACGTAAGCAAGGAATTTGCGGTAGTTCAATGGCATGAGGATTAATTGGAAATTAATGAAACGTTGCATCACACGTTATTTCGAAGAACTGAAGGTAAAATATAATAAAAATCGATGTCAGACGTGGAAGCACATGCTCCTATTTGAATTTGGACGTAATTAAGCAGGAAAGTGTGATTATGATTTCTACAATTAAACTTTTGTTGGAACGTGAATTTTAAGCTTCTTCTAAAATTACGAACATGAGGAACGCCTAAAAAGCTACTTCAGCTTAGGACAAGGCACAAGAACAGGACATGTAATTTGCGTTTCATCAGTTGTATTCGTCAGGCCTTACAATTTTTTGGTACCATTGTTGTTAACATTCCCATGAAATCAGGAAGTGCGCTGGAATAAAAAAGAAGTGACCTGCAAAAATAATGACACTGTAAAATACTCCCAGCTGGAGAGATTACAACACTTAGAACGGCAACGGTGTAGTTCGCCGGTATTGGGCTTCAAGGCCGAAAAGACTTAAAAGCGGCTATTTAAGCGTGCAAAGAGATTTTTCAAATTTTCAATGAAGTATTAAAATACATAGAATGAGAGAAATATATAGATTCCATCGAGTACAATAAGTGTGTTGAAATGAGAAAAATCAGCTATACCATAAAATTGTTCATATTCGTACTTTTGTTGAGAAAAATGTGTCGCCGTTTTTGTCAACAAAAACATCATGTTAGCTTTCCTACTGGATTTTACGTTCTGGAAGTTCTTCCATCGGAAGTTTCGTGGTAGAATACGTACTCTCGTCTCGCAGAAACGCTAAATTTCGCGTGGTTTTGGAAATGTAATTGAGTTTGTAATTTTCAGCAGCGTTGCGTCTGCATTGCATTGTACACGAAATATCACGGTAATTCTTAATGAAAGCTTTGCCGCCGCGGTCGTTGGTTAATTATTCACTTGAATTTTATGTTCAGTCTGGGTTACTTATAGCATTTTTGGTGGAAAATTGTTTACGTTATCACCTGGTTGTTTCTACCCACGGTATGGTGTAAACACGGGTAACACGTCCCACTCCATCATTAACAACGTGCGTATTGTTTTGTTTATTGCTAACTGACTATGCTTGAATGTCGCTTGCCGTGTGTACGTACGTCAATGCTCATTTTTCTGAGGGATACTGACCAAGTTTGATGCTCGTTAGTTATCCGAAGAAAACATTGATTCCCAATTCTACTATTCCAGCTATAACCCTTCTATCTTCGTATCATGTACGCTAGTGACTCTGACGTCTGTCGGTCTGTTTTCGCCGGCCTCAAAATTCACTGACGAATGCCAGTGTGTTATCTCAATTTTGGTCAGAACTGAAGGAGATCATTATAACTCATCCCCAACGGTCTAAATAAAAGTTCATTCTGATCTCTCCCGTGTACTTATCAACGTTTACCATAGCGTAAATAAACTGGATGGAGCAGCTACTAGTGGGATCACATACTACATACTAAGGTGTTGATCAAAGCTTGAGCGAACTGGACGGAGCAGCCACTAGTGTGAACGCATACTGCATATTTATGCGTTGACCATAGCTTAAGTAAGCTGGATAGAGCAGCTGTTAGTGTGATCGCATACTGCATACTTAGGCGTAGATCATGGCTTAGGTGAACTGCACAGAACAGCTATTAGTGTAAACGCAAACTGCATACTTAGGCCTTGAACATAGCTTCAGTGAACTAGATGGTGCAGCTATTATGGTCAATACATGCGGCATAATCATGCGTTTATCATAGAATAAGTGAACTGAACGTTGCACCTATTAGTATGAGCGCATACTACATACTAAGATGTTGATCATAGTTCAAGCGAACTGGACGAAGTAGCTTCTAGTGTGAACGCATACTACATACTAACGCGCTCATCATGGCTTCAGTGAACTGGACGGAGCAGGCACTAGTGTGAACGCATACTGCATACTAACACGTCGATCATACCTTAAGCAAACTGGACGGAGCAGCTACTAGTGTGAACGCGTACTATATACTACAACGCTCATCACAGCTTAGGAAAAGTGAACGGGGCAGCTACTTGTGTGAACACATACTACGTACTTAGGCGTTGATCATAGTTCAGGTGAACTGGACAGAGCGGCCACTAGTGTGCACTCACACTACCTACTTAAACGTTGATCATAGCTCAAAAGAGCTAGACGCAGCAGCTACTAGTGTGAACGCATCACACATACTTAGGCGTTGATCATAATTCAGGTGAACTGGACGGAGCAGTTACTAGTGGTAACGCATACTACATGCTTGAACGTTGATCATAGCTTAGGATAAGTCGACATAGCAGCTACTAGTGTAGACACATACCATATACTAAAGCGTTGATCATGGCTTAGGTGAACTGGACGGAACAGCTACTGGTATGGACACATATCACATACTTAGGCGTTGATCATAGATTAAATCTACTCGTTGGAGAAGCTACTGGTGTGAACGCATACCACATACTTATGCGTTGATCAGAGCTCAGGTGAACTGGACGGAGCAGCTACTAGCGTAAACCTATAACACATACTTAGGCGTTGATTATAGCTTAGGAGAAGTGGACGCAGCAGCTACTCGTGTTGACGCATACTACTTGCTTAAACGTTGATCGTGACTTAGGTGAACTGGACAGAGCAGCTACTAGTGTGAACGCATGCTACATGCTTAGGCGTTGATCATAGCTCCAGTGAACTAAATGGGGCAGCTACTAATGCGGACGCAAAACATTTATTTATTACGTAATATACGGCCGGTTTCCGTTGGTCGGCTCAAAGACAGCCTTCTTGTTTGCACACCTCGTGACCTAAGTCTAGTTCTGAAAAATGCAGAACAATCACTACGACAGCCCCACCATAGCACATACCCTAACCACCAGGGCTGCTACTTGGTACTCTAAACATGATGTACAGACACGCTGAAGAATTTACCTTCCTCGGGTAGTGTACTCGCCCGGCGCTGAAATATTAACATCAGGTCACACTGATGACCGTTGATCTGACAGCCGTGGAGCTCTTGGGATGGCACACCGGGATCTTAAAGGGGGCAAATGGACGTGTGTGTGCGATGACGAGTCTGTCGTAGTAACTGCAGTGGGCTCAATCCTGACCTTTTCTGCTACCTTGGCGTGGTGGTCAG
>JTDE01004660.1:0-35370 GCA_014338405.1 Paragonimus skrjabini miyazakii | reverse complement strand
TAATTGGTCGGGTTGAAGCAAAGTGACTGTTCACGCATTGAGAAATGGTAAGAATTATAAGCTACTCAAGAAAGAACATGGAAGGAAAATGTCTTATTTTTACATTTATAAATGTACAGGGGTCAGACTGAATAAGAGTAACAGAAACGGTTATAGTAGTTAGTGTAAGAATAAAAATGGTTGGTACTGCTTATTCTTAGAAAAATGAAAAAAGATAGGGCCACCTTTCAACATAGATCAAACAAGGCACAGCAATCTCAAATAATGCAACAAACCTTAACAAAATCAACACTGGGATCAAACCCTCTTTGTCAGGAACGGTTTGAGACAAAATGATATCAGCTGTGACATGCAACACAGCACTTACCGACAGGTCAAACGAGTGCACCACACAGAACAAATGCATGAACCGAACAACAACCCTAGAACTTGTGATCAGTACAGTCGTCGGTCAAGGCCAAAGCCAAGCAACTAAGGCCAAGCTACTGAATCCAGTTACTGTGTTGATTTCATATGTAATGCAATTTTCACAATATACAATACACTTTGTCGTGCCTCGTTGCTGAGTCTTTTGTAATCAGTCGGGATAGCATGAGGTCGCATCCACGAGCAAAGCAGCACTCCCGTTTCCAGCTCTAAACTTCTTCGCGATTGAAATCTGCGCGTTCCCGGGGCTTGCATTTTGCATGCAGATGCTACCCTTTGGTATAGTGCTCCCCACGCTAGCAGCTTGCATCGCACGTGCGCCGCCTGTACGTACCGGACTCTGGAGAACAAGAGCACAATGTGTTTGTTTCAACTGGCCTTCATGTGAGCACAAGTGTGTCTGCTCGCGTGCATAGTTTCCGGCGGCCATTCGGGCGACCTTACGGAATAGGCTTAGGAGTAACTACACGTTAACAGGGTACGAAACATCAGTCTGTCTCTGTTATAAAACCTGATGGCTGGAGTTCTCTGTGGTATATGTCCTGCTGTTTACCTGGTTCAGCTCAATCGTCAACCATTAAGCAGAACTGTCAATTCTGACCGGCATACAAATTAGCATAGAATTCTTCCTGGTAACTTGAACATCACATTTAAATTACGCTTTGCTGTCGTTGATGGAAGTAGACTGTTCCGGGTGACGGACAGTTCCAGATGGCTATTAGATATGGTGTTCTTCCCAATATCATTCTGTTTGCGTGTATTTGAATATAAGTTTTTTTGATGAATCCAGTGGCATCGGCTCAAAGTGGATCTGTGATACTTTCCATCCTGTGTAAGGTTGCCATTGATGCTAAGGTCGTATGTTTCTTTTGTGTCCAAACTATAGGTAAAGCCGTGAGGGATTTTGATCGCTATCCTAGCATTGCATGTTTTGGTGGTTTAATAACTACTTGCTCTTATTTAGGAATATTCCTCGATGAAAACAATGGAATACCTCTATCTTTTGTGCCCACGACCTATCTGGGACCCAGAGTAGCGTCTTCGGCGAAAAGCGACATAAATTTTCAAATATTGTCACACATTTGTTTCCTGTTAACTATATAATGAGGGTTTCTTCTAGCGAAGATCATAACCAGGCGGTTACCGAATACTCAAATTAATCGCGTTTAAACATTTTCTCAACGGGTGCAAAATCCAGCGTATCGGTGTAAACAGGAGGCATATAGTGTGCATTTCCAGAGCCTTGTACACTGATACAAGGCCCCGCATTACGGCTGCAGCAGGAGATCTGTCGTACCATGACCGTTGACTGAACTGTTTTTGTCATTAACTGAAACCAAGTAAACTTTGCTTTTGATTCCAAACTGGTTTCTCAAAGTGAAGAATGTCCAGTGTGGGGGTTTTTGGCAACATGATAGTCCTAAGAACTTCCGTTCTGCTCGACACTAGTTTGTTTTCATCCAAGTACCCCTTGGGACAGCAGCAAAAGCGATCCCAGCTCCATCCACGATTCTACTTCCCAGTATCCCAACTTTGTCATTTGGTGTCCACTCGTTCAATTGATCTCATTCTAGAATTGTTGCTGTTAATCCGGGACTTCTGCGAACCAGCCATATAACGCATACGCTACTCGCAGCTTCTGTGAGTGCACTGGACCCTGAACGGTTGTGAGCCAAATCTAGCGAGCCCTCTAAGCAGCTGAATTGGATCCATGGGTTTTACTGGGAAGGCGCTCAAAATATAATGTGTCGGAAAGCCTGGATGATGCAAATAGCAGCAGATGTCGACAGTGATTTCGCAAAACTGAAATTCTTCGAGGCCAGAGGATCGCCAAACACGGTCAAGTACAACGAAACACTTGATGACAAAGTAACAAAGTTCATGATGGTTTACAAGTGAACAATGTTACCAGATTACATAAGGTATTGGCTAGATAAATAGGTGGCTGTAGGCCATTGTTACCTTTCGATATTAATGTTCATGGATGGAAGGTTTATCACGTGCCGTTCTGATGATACAAAGTCCTTGTACAGAGTGTTTACCTTCGTTGCATAGAGGGTTTCAAGTTCGTAAATAATATAGATTAGATATCACGGAGTAAACAGAAAAGGGGAACGTGCTCAGGAACTTTCTAACATAAACAACGCACTCATCGCAATCTCCACAGGTGTAGACATCCTAACAGTTGCTGGAAGAACCTTGTGTTTTTCCGTTTGCATCCGGAGTAATGAATCAAGTTTCAACTAGCCCACCGGCTGTTATGCCCTGTGATTGACTCACACGATAACGCTACCGGGACCGAGCTCAGAGCTGTCTTGTATCAATTACCCGTGTTTTATCAGTTAGCTTTTTTCCTCCATCTGCCTCATTCAGTAGGTTTATTACAAATTTAGAAAGCGGTTGACTTACAGAAAAACTGTTGATCGATCCGGCGAAAAGAAGCATAATTTCTCATAGCTGTTTCTGGGTTTGGTGCGAAGAAATGCCGTGTAAGCTACAGCAGGCAGGTCGGCGAATTTCTCCATGAAAATGATCGAGTGGCACGTTATGTGGAGTCAGTTCGGGAATTGCGTGGCTAGTAATAATGTGGAAGAAGTAGAATAATGGAGATAAGTGAGCTAAAGCAAAGCCTACTATTTAGGTTTCATGCAGACGTGCAGCCTAAAGGACATTCTTACTGGTATACAGCAAATATACTGGAGAGTTATCATAAAAGGGAAAAAATTAGTTATACGAACGATGGTGGAAAAAGCGTAGCCGCTAGAGGGCTCCCTAGGTTTAGTTCTGTTTGTGTGTGTATGTGGACTGCAGTTCTTTGGTGACAGAGCACTTATTCTGCCGACTGTGGAAGTATATGCCCGATGAACTTTGTACCAAGATGTGATGCCTGCCGAATAACCGAACCATCTGAACCCCTCCGTACATGCCTCTGTAACAATTGCTTCAAGGAGGCCATCGCAATATCCAAGTACTTGTACAGAAGCGGAAACAACTAATCATCTAAGTCTACTGTGTTGCCATTCTAACTCCAGAGAGTTTCTTGGTAGAGTTAGCTTGTCAGTGAGATCTAGTAGACTAACGCACAAGTAAGTAGGAGTAAGCAGCATTATGGGGACACGGAACACGTCCAGTTGCCCGAATCTCGTGGGGCACGGCATAGAGCTTAGTTGTGGCACTTTTCTGAAAATTCTTTTTTGAACGTACTCAACTGGCATAATGTCCTGACTGAGTGTTTGGTGTCAGGCTTGCACGTTTAGTCTTAACTGATATGTTACTAAGCTGTTGTATGGGCTAGGAAAATAAGCGGGAATTGTTATTTAGGTTTCGTATAATTGAGCGCGTGAAGCTGTTATCTTTGCTCGCCAGTGAGGTCCTGATTTAAAAAGCGGTCAAATCATTCTAAATAGAGGTACCTCGCTGGTGTGGCTGAGACAGACTGGAGCGGGCTCCCGCCATGTAGAAAGCCATTCTGCGACTAACTCAAGGGTGGCTACACTTGTTTATATTGAGTCGCAAGTGGCTTTTCACCCTTCAAACTTGCAGTTTGTCTAATTCACCCACTGGAGCCCGTAGTCTTATCCGCATCATATTACCATCTACACAAATGAGACAATCAGACTGCATAATAACGGTGGCGCCATTGATGGAACTCAGAAACCATAATGGACGAAATATTGGACCCTGAGGTGATCGTTTGCGGCCGGATGTGTTGCAGTGTATGTCACGTGGACCACCACGCTGAACGTTCTAGCTGAGAGATACTTTCACACCGCGGCTAACAGTTGGCTTGACATACCGCGAGTATTCAACTCAGTTTGTATGATATCGTTAGCTACCGTTTCAAAACAGAATCTAAGGGGTTGTACGCTGAACACTGTCAGGGTTCACAAATCCTGTCCATGGGTCACTTGTCGCCAGCAAGTTGGGTGTGCACGAATGTCGTTTTCTGAATCCATGCTGTTGAGGCACATAATGATTACGCTAAGTCTTGTAGATTGTCCAATGTTCATCCAAGCTTACTATTGTGCAACTCACCCAATCTCTTGGGTATAGTTTGCCTATTTACACGATGAAACGCACATTAAATCCTGGGTGCACTTGTGATTTATGTAAGAAAAACAGCAACATAAAGGGGCCATCCAATATCAGCGGAGCGGGAAGGTTTACACCGGTTACCACCAAAGGTTCTTTTGACAGCACAAAATTTGGTCGTGACGATACGCTGTTTACTACCTGAAGGTCTTTGTTCGTGGGGTCGATTTATGACAGATCTCATTCAAGTAAGGAAGACAATACGATGAGTGTGTACAAGTTCAGTGCATGTCCGATTAACGCCTCCGAGGCTAGAGTGACGCTCGTTTATCTAGATACTGTGAACACAGACAGGCGCGTCAGTTTATGTACATGTTTATATCAGTCGCAGCGGCTGCTGGTCCCCGTTCACTACAGATAAACGATTACTGCACATTTTCATGGTTTACATCCGACCCCTGTGCAATCCCATCTATAATTATGTGTACTTTCCTGGCGTGGCCGGAAGCGTTTGCTGACGAACGATGAACTTGTGGTCTAATGCACCCCGACCTTGTCAAGACAGCTATAATGGCTGTTTTGTTGGGATACCAGAAGATTCTGAAAGCACCTTTTCTACATACAGTGATTTTAGTAAGCCTTGGCATTTTGGCCAATGTGTGCCTCGCGACAGCCTTCGTAGTATGGGAAAGTGGACACCATTCAGCCCTAGAATCCTGATGAGCCCGAACCATTGGTTAGTCATGTGCCTCCTATCAGGTGGATCTGCGACATCAGTTCCGGGCAAACTGAAAATTATGAAAATTAAGTGGTTATAGTGCTCCTTAGGCAAAAAGGTAGAAAAACTAACTGAAAGATTTGAGCTCACATATAGCTCGTATATTTCTCACCCGGCATTTCTGACCCCATTGTCTCTCTCGTGAACCTGATGTCGATAAACAGCACCGAATACCGACCCCCATCCGTGGCCGACAACCACTGCAAATCAAATTGTACTTTGAGAGTCTATAACTTGCCGCACATAAGACAACCTTTGGGTCAGAAGCGAATGTGAATATATAGACAGGCGCTCGTCTAACTCAAGTGATAGCTGGTCAACTCTTTATAGAAACGGCGGCGTCAATCATGACCTACGGCGTAATCTATCGAACACAATCACCAGTAATCTCATAAAAACCGCCGCGTCGCACAAGAAAGCTAATAGGAAGTCAAACGGTTTGAAAACGCCGTTGCATACGCATACCCACTAGACGCTGTCCGATAGGCGTCCACTGAACTTGGCGGTCTATCAGCCTTGTATTATACTGCTTACAATTCCGGGTCGTCTGGATATCTGTGCGTTAAATGAAACTGATAAGACGCGGCATGCTGACACGCACTTTGTGTCTATGACTGGGATACGGGCGTTGTGCAACTACTGCCACGGAATCGTGCAGGCGAGTATCAAGCCTAATTAAGCGCACTTGGTGAGGACGTTGCTCCGAATAGCCACTGGACTTGACACTTGAATTCTAGATCACTCGGCTTGCATTAGTTGATTCGGTAAGTATCCGCGGATGAAGCGGGAATTCATGCATGATGAATGACATACCAACTTGTAATATATGCTCCGCTGCGTGCTCCGTCATGACGTTCGTCCGTTTTTTCCTCCAACAATAAGGGATTCTGCGCAAATTCAATTTCGCCCCCCTCCTGTCGTTGATATAATGAGTGAAATTTCCAATGTTATTCGGACCCAAGAAACAAGCAGAACACACATTCAAAGTCTCCAAAGGAGCCCACAATAATTCCCCGTGCTTTTTCCCAGAGTTCAAATTAAACTAAACTTCGAGAATGATTTCGAGAAAATCTCTCAAGTGGGAAGTTTCAGAGGTGAGGGCTAGACCACCTTTTCTATCTGATTTAGTTTTCAAGTAGGGGAAGTTCTTTCGAAATGGAGATTGAAAATGTTAGTCTTGTTTAGCTGCTGGATGATGCCTACAAACTCGGAACAACGGGAAACCCAGTGTTTGACTAGTTTCATTACTGCTGTGCTTAAAGTTCATTGTAATTTGTTCGTCTCGGCATGTTTTGAGTTTTACATTGCCGCCGAATCACGAAACATACGCAGTAAATCAGTCCAGAGTTGGATGGAAATCGCACAATATTTTTATGGACGTGAAGGAGACTAGCCATATACAAGGTATAAACACCAATTGCCAGTTCACTATAGGCAACCGGATCTACGTGGAACGGAGCACCAAGGAGACGAGCCGCGCACACCTAAAGTGTATTGCTAAGTATACTAAAGTAAAACAAGTGGTTCCATTTTGCACAAAGAAATGTAATGTAGACTGTACGTAAAAATAAAGTGAAACATGAAAAAAAAGACAATACCCTACGCCGGTTAGTAAGCAACCGTGTGATAGAATCAAGAGGTTACAATTTTTATAATTTCGATAAAGCAGAATAATATTCCAGATTCGCAAAGTATCAGCTCTTCGTAAATTGAGTGAAAATTGGCAAGCTACGAGATTATTCAGCGATTATGTCGGATGACGTCTGCAGACGATACAACGTCGATCCATTAAAAAAGTCCGGGGTCTGAAAGCTAGATTGTATGAGCAAAGGCTGAAATCTTTGAACGTGTACTACTTAGAGTACCGTCGGCTCAAAGGTGACGTGGTATTAACCCTTCAGTTTATGCAGTACCCGGATTATTCTTGCCGCCATTTTCTCAACAGGGGTGTTAGCGTGACACTGAGGGGCCACTCTCTAAGTCTAGAGGTCCAACGGAGAAAGCTAGAATTCGGACAACTTTTTCTTATTGTACGTTTGCAAGGCTTGGAATGCTCTACCAGAACATGTTGTTTCAGCTGGCTGTGTGGCAATTTGCAAGGCTCGCCTTGACCAAAATCTATTGCATCAGTTCAGATACTGCAACTCTTCCACAAATTGTAGCCTGCTGCCCAAAACCTTAAGATTCTACGCATCATGATACGGAATTCGAAGAAGCTTCAGCTTTCTTTTTCCGTTTACTACCCACTGAACCCACTGAATATGAAACGAAATTTAAAGTACCGCGTCTAGAGTGACACGAGCACCGTGATTAAAATATGGATAACTTCACGTTCGGTTTTCAGTTAAGTTCACATTGTACCTGATAAAGCTAAATGTTGGTAAAGTTTATTTCTAAACTATATTTGTTTGATTCATTAAATGTTTCAAGGCGTTATAATAACTTTACATACGCGGGTCTATGAACATCGTATGAGATGCTGCCGAGCTCAATTTTACTCGTGAGCATTTATTTCCAACTAGTGGTTGGAGTCACTATGGAAGAGGGACTGAAAAATCCAGAAAGATACATTCGATTTGATACTGGTAATATCAAGATGTTGATTGGTTTATATTATGTTTCCTTAGATCCAAATTATATTTGGGCTCATGCATTGAAAGCTTGTGCGATGACTTTTGGATCGTTGACGTTTTTCCACCTACTCGTGCACCTTGTGCAATTTTTAACAGGAGGCAGGAGGAGACATGGCAAAAAGCCTTGAAAACGACTGTTGGCAAATCCACTGGTTAATTGATTTTGAATTCAATACGTATAGTAAAAATATAAAAAGATATCAAACATTGTTTGACTGGGACTATACTTTCCAGTAACATCGAAATATTTTGACATTAGTTGAACGCTTGGGTTATTTTGCAACAAAAATATATGAAGATATATACATCCTCCTTGTTTCTGTAATATATGAACTGTACATTATTGCGTAGAATTTCAATGCGCATCAATATGTACTTGTACTGGGTTAGGAAAAGTTATGTTTGCGATAACTGTGCTGATAGTGTAAAGTTGCAAATGGTGATGTCATATGTACCATTAGTTAACGTCATATTTCATCTCATTTCGAAAACATTTCCATAAAGTATTTGTATCGGACAGGTCGGTATATTGCCTACAACCTCTTTAACTAACAATGCAAAGCGCTTTTTCTTAGGAGTAGTCGAAACGCAATTCTAACAGGCACTGACCTGAGAGAACGCTTCATGGTTTGGAAACAAACCGTATATTTTCGGCAATTACTGGGAATGTGATAAGTTGATAGCTCTAACCAAGTCTGGAACCAACGGTAGCAACCAAAAGAAAAAAGAAAGGAAATCGTGGTGAGCTCCGACCTACTTAGTGAAACTCAAAAGCGCGCTAAGCGAAAAGTGCGTGGAACCTTCGAGTGCGTTAAACAACGCTCGAAAGGTCTGGGTTAAGCGATCTTGGATAATGGAATAGTAGATGAGTCGTTAGAAAAATGGCAAGCATTAGCGGTGTGCAGTTAGTTGCAAGACTGAATAAAGTGGCACTGAGTTTAAATCAGGTCTCTTATAGCAGGCGTGCACAACAAAATGCGTGCGGAACAAATAAACGGGAAAACACGGTTGTAACTGGGATTGTTATAGAAGCCATACGACTGCTGGTCATCAACCTCATGAAATTAATCGTTGAAATGAAATGAACAACAGCACATTTTGTGACAAAAATTGTGATAAAGTGAGCAAGCAGAATCAAGAAAAATGTGAATAGGTTTGATGAGAGTTGAAGTCAAAAGTATCAGGTAAAATAAAAACTGGGGAAAAAAGTGTACGTGTTACAGAAAAGCACGCGCAGTGATGACCAACAAGCACTTCAGCGGAGGTAATGATGACAGAATTATCGGGCATGACGGAGATGAACAGAAAACATATCAAACAAAACTGCTGTGCTAAGACATCCGAAGCATAGTGTGAGATTGTTAGATAGGGAAGGTAAAGTAAAAAGCTGTCATATGTTATGTTTTTGAAATGTATTTCGCATATATCAGTTTGCGAACACTCATAGTGTACTCGACATAGGCTCATTTACTGAGCACTAGACTTAAAGCACAAATCGACGAAGCAGATAAGAGATGTTATCACGAAACCTGTACACATCTAAATAGGTGTATAACACACGTTCTTTCTTGTTTTATGCTGCTAATCTGACATGACAACTGAAGCTTTGACGGAAACAGTGCCTAGGCGTAGAAACTTGGGTTAGTGTAATTGTTCGGTAACGCCCCAGCAAATTGCAGGATTTATTAGAATGCGGAACAGAACATGAATCGTTTCCTTGAAGCTTTCACGCGTATGTTCTGGTAATTGAACAAAATGAAGCAACCGGCATGGGCAAAAAAGGGATTCGAGTTTACGATAACTGTGGAAAGTGCTTATTGATGTGTTTTCCATGGATTGATTTGTTCTTTATATATGGAGTTTGCCGCAGGCTCATATAAAATTGTGAAATATTTTCAATCTTGTTTTTTCCTGCTTATCGGCATAAGTAGTCGCATTGGCTGCAATCTAATTCACTCCAGTCTGCTTAGTAATCCATAAAGTCGACCATGAACAACCGATGTGGGAAGTGAATTTCAGTACGCTGTGGTTAAGTCTTCCATCTTTAAACGTGGTACAGACGGTGATGTGATAGTTAACCATTCAGATTCGGTCTTCTCTGGCAGGTTCATGGCAAACAGGTAGATAATCAGTATCTTAAATACACTTTGTCCAACAACACTGAACGGTACACGAATTTGACAATACTGTTCTTGTTTACCCTCAGGATAATGTTTTATTTATTCTATTACAAGACGGTAAAATATTTTGGTAAACCTCAAGGATTGCTGATAGGCATCAATGTTGATACGAACCCCAAGCTGGTATTTAGGACATTTTACTGTTACCCAGAATATGTTTTGCTTTTGTTCGCGTTTGACATCCCCATGTTTAGGCTTACTGGGATAGTCAGAAATACAATACGACTGGACAATAATCTTGTCTTGGGTTGTTCCACTTATAACTGGAAGGTATTGGCAATTACATTTTGATGAAGATAAGCAAAACTTTCACATTTAGGGAAGAAAATATCAAAGTGCCCTTGAGCGTTTGTTTGTAGTTCTCGGTTCACAGGATATGGTTTTGGCCTGGTTGTCCGAAATAGCACAAACTTTATCACCGAAAGTTGGGATAACTACGGAACAGTACCGTAACTGTCACAAAAACAAACGCACTATGTCAATGTTTTCTAAACAGTGACGAATGAATAAAGGAGAAATGCGCCCATAATTTAGAAGAAATCAAGTTTTGTTCGGATAAAATCAAGGCAGAAGCATAAACGTTCTAAACTTGTAATCCCAAGAGTATGTAACGAATCCGTGTGTGCGAAAGTTTTTGAGCAATCATGAAACAAGTTGTAGTGAACAAGTTTAATCAGGGCAAACAAAAGAATCTTAACTTAATTGGTAGTACAGTTTACAAGTCAGCACTAATCAATTTGATGTGTTGAGTCTTAGTGCAACCAATAAAATTTATAACCAACTAGTTTGATGAGAAACGTGGACATAATTCTAAACTTGGCATCATTCCATGAAATACATCCATAGTGCAACGTTTGAGATGAAAGTGGAGGCCATAAAATTTATCTTCTAACTTAACTTCAGTCAATTCTCAAAAAACCTTGAAAAATTTATCATCTTCGTCGTAAGCATCAATACATCATGGTTCACACTGATGCTTGACTGCCACACAACCACGAAGGAAACAAAAGAAAGAATATCCTATATATATGAAAAAGGGTAGGGGAATGGGCCTAACTGTTAAAAATAGCCACGTCTGTATTCAAGCTTACAACATCAAGGCGTCTACACCTCGCAAACAAACAACTGAGCTGCAAGTGAAAGTAAGGCATCATCAGCAAGACAAGCTCTTTAAGACTTTCACTATCCCACGTCATTAAGTGCACTCAATTCGCAGACAACTCGGCCAACTAACGACAACATTCACTCCACAGAACTCGGTTAACCGCCATTTAACCTAACGTCTGAAGCCACCGACTCTCTGTATCGCGAGGGCCTCAGCCCGGGAGATGAACCCCATCTACAGTGGTCAAACCTTTCGTGAACGATTTTACTTCTCTACGCCAGGTCATCATCTTTCAACCTCGCACATTGCGCTAATCGACCTCACCGTTGGCAAACAGTGCTTGATATGGCAGACGACTAGCTGGCATCCCTATTACATGACCTAACCATCTAAGTTTGTGCAACTGTAAGGTCTGAACAAAAGAACTCATTTGACAATCAATGCCAAACACCCGGTTCCTAATCTCCCCGTTCTTCACTCGTTTGTGCCATCCGACACGTGCGACTGAACGCGGACAACCGTGTTCAAATACCTGAAGACGGTTCACGTTCTCTACCTTGAGCGGCCAGGTTTTGCTGCTGTAAAGTAATACAGCCTTCACTGTTGTCTGATATACGCGACTCTTAAATTTCAGAGACCTTTCTGCCGCCAAAAGTGCCTCAGATTAGCAAACACCACCCTAGCCATGGAGATACGGGCTTCTATTCTGTTCCCCTCACCTCCGCCACCAACCGGTATACAAACCTGTCAACAACCTCCACGACTTAATTATCTAACATGAAATTTGCGTAATCACGGCAATTTTGCAGAAGCACTTTGCATTTTGAGGCTGCAAAACATATTCCGAAGTAATTAACAGAGTGCGAAATGACGTACAGCGTTGCTTGTGCTGCTTGAAACTTGTCAACTAGCAACACATTGTCGCCAGCTTAATCAAGATCAGTTAGCCTTCCATCGGGTAGGAGGTCCACACCAGCATCATTTGAGTGTCGCAGAGAGTCATCCATTATTTCGTCCATGACGAAATTGAACAAAAGTGGTGGAAGGGACCAGCTTTGAAGAACGCCGTTTATGGTGCTGAAACCGTCAGACAATTCATCGTAAACAATAACCTGAGCTGAAGCATGAGAATAAAGGGCCGATAGTATGTTCACATACTTAATCGATACACCCCTGCATTTAAGTGATTCTGAAAGTGTAGATCGACCTACTGAATCGAACGCACCTTTATAGTCGAGAAATACGGCGATTGTTGGTCGACGGTACGCATGACGCTGCCCAAAATTTGACGAAGGGTAAAAATGTGATCTATACATTACCGGCCGGGGCGAAACCCTGCTTGTTCTTCTCTAATGTTTAACTCCCTAACTGCAGCGATTCGACGAATTATAATGGATGCCAGAACTCTTGAAATGATCGGGGTCAAACTTACTCCCCTGTGATTTTCACAAGATCCCCGGGCTCCTTTTTAAATATGGGAACTATTATCTAGTGACCACAGCACGGAGGGATGGTTTCCGTCGTCCACACAAGTTGAAACAGCTGAGTCAGGGTCTCTACTAACGCCTTTCCACCCTCTTTGAAAAGTGTCTGCAAGATATCATCTGGACAGGCAGCCTTATCACAATTAAGAGCCGAGATGCAATTGCGAATTGCAGTCTCAGTGGGTGTTTCTAAATCTACCGACCACGGTGTTATGTCACAGTTTTGTGGCGGCAACACAGTGAAAGCAGGAGGTTAGCTACATTGACTCTCAAATTGTTCTGCCCAACGCTCTAACCTTAAGGACGTATTATAAATTAGTGTGCCATCTGCCTTGCTGATAGCTTCATTGACAGACGGTCGCCTGAGACTGGTAGCATAGATAAGCCTACAGAGTTTGCCAGTGTAACCCGAAGCAAAGGCGGTTTCCATTTCCTTAACTTTTTTTACTAACCAAGCTTCACGGTCAGCCTTTAGACTACCTTTCAGTTTCCTACGGATATCTTTCCTAGACTTATTATATAAACTACCAGTGGGCTTTTAACAAATCAAGAGATTTATCTGAAATCCAATGTTCATTTAGCTCATGTACCCGTGCTCTACATGCTGCAGTATGTGCTTTCTGAATGACCTGTCATCTGTGAGTCCAGAAGCTATTAGGGTCTTCGGAGTGAATACCACAAAGGCAGCTTTCTAAGCTGGTTTGATACTTATGCTTCACCGATGGTAAAGCCCGTTTCTCAACAGCTGGTCGTTGTCCAGCCAAAGAAAGAACAAAAAGACAGCCTACCAACGCATAATCTGAATCCAAGTATGTGCTGCAATAAAAACGACGGTCTTGAATGGAATCACGCCACCTGTAACCAACAGCCATGTAGTCTTTCTGGGACCAGGCCTGATTCAGAGCAAGCGGGCGCCAAGTATAGCATTGACACGCACGATGCCTAAAACTAGTGCTGGTTAAAAACATCTTATATTCAGTGCACAGCTGCAACACTCGCCCACCATTAGCTGATCGATGTGACGCTATCCCAAACCTGCCACCTAAACGAGATTCGGTCTCACCAAGGCGGCCGATCTAAGCATTCATATCTGCAGCCAGAACGACTATAGCAGAGCCACGTGTCGACCGAAGACGAGCGGCCAGATCTGAGTAAAACGGGTCTTTGACGTCGATGTCACTACAGTCAGTAGGTTACGTAAGCAGACACAATGGATAAATTCCTGAAAGCCTTGCTTCTAGACCTGGCCTTAACGGAACATACCAAGCGGACGACACAAATTCTACTGTTAACAGGAATCCAATCAATGAATGAGGCTGCGGCTGTCGAGCTAGAGATTATACCTACTCCAGACTGACCTGTAACAACGGTTGTGGAGTCACCCGAAGTGTTTAATCAGTATCGGGTAGACAATGCTGGTGCTGTTAGTTCCATACGTTGAATACTGTCCTGCATTCTAGTTTCCAAGATACAGCAGACATCGACAAGCAATGAGTCTAACGTTCGTGCAGGAGCGGCCTGTTGACCTATCTGTTTTGGAGTGCAAACGATGAAGTTACTTATATTAATTTGAATTCTAGGTCTAAGCAAGCGACAAGAGAGTCCTGAATCGGAATGGCAAGAGATAAAACTTATCGGTTCAGTGCTACCATGATTAGCTATATTCATTGTGGCACCTGCAGAGTGATTATCAGAAATGGAGGTTGGGAGAGACCTGAATAGTCACTGCAGTTTTTTGGAGTTCTGCCATGATATTTTAGTGGAGCTACTATAGATGCTATTTAAGTGAAACATTAAAATAATGTCATTACTCTTTTTCGAATAAGTCTAACAGACTGTGTCTACCAGTCAACATTATTAAGTGAAATGGTGCGTCATTCTGTCATTCGGTGAGCAGTTAACATCAGTGATTGCTGGCTTCATACGCATTCTTCTGGAGGCCTTCGAGCGCTAAAGAAACCTACCATACTGCTCAGACTAACATGCGATTTGAATGACAAAATAAAACTTGAAACATTATGTCCCCGGATAAGTTTAGAACATGCAAGTAAAATTACGTAAGGTGTACTCTGACGAAACATTTCGACCGATCTCTTCGGTTACGATACACGGACTATGATCAATTAACATGCATCAATTCAAATAAGTGTAAAATAGGAATGAGTCATCAGCTTCGGTAGAATTGGCACACAGTACCAGTCACGTTCAAATGGGCCATCATTAGTTAGAAACAAACGAACAAAGTTCAAATTTCAAACTAGTTGAGTAAGAAACTGACGGTGTAGACAATATCAGTCTTACAGTAAGGCACGCGGAAATGAACGGAAACTGATAGGCAGTCGAACATAAGACTTAAGACAACAGGAGGAAATAAACTTAAGTGAACGGTACCACCAAAACATTCAAAAATTAACAGCACTTAACAAACGATTGACTGATTCGTAATTACTATAATTTACTTGCAATGAAGTATAGAATTATGCCGTTCTCGCTGCCTTAAATTCAACCAGGTGTACACATCGAACCAAAATGCTTCAGCAGTACTTATTTTAAATACTCGTTTAAAGGTAAAATGAGTGCTTGTAAAAATGTCGGGCTCTTCACTTTGTTCGCTACTTTTCCGGCGGACGTGGAAAACTGAGCTAGTTCTTTTCATCGGCGACCATTTTTAATGTGTGACAAAATAGTTCACGCCTTTCGAAATCAGTTTTCTTTAAAATCGCACGAACGTTTAGTCTGTAAAATTATCTGAGTCTTTAAAACATTACGTGAACGTCAAAACACCACATGCATTATACTAGGATTTGAGAACATATAGTGGAATGAAACAACTCAAACTTAAAAACGGCTAACGAAATGTCGCCTCATATGGAATAATATTTAAAACCACCTAGGATGTAGCACGGTTGAACTGTTCATTCGTAGTCACAACGTGATACCATCACTTATTGACCAGTATACAAACCTCCACAGGTATTTATGCTAAAAATAATAGCGACCAACTTTACATCGTTTGAAATCAAATCATTTTTGCTAGTGTCAAGATATAAGAAAAGTTTACTTCGTTTCCTTTACTGAAGAAAAAAGGCATTTCACCAAAGATGACTGGGGAGAAACGAAAACCGAAGTCTAGAAAACCCGCAGTCCTTTGAAGATGCTTGAAATAACCCAACCCTTAGGTAACATTTGTGGGTATTGCTTGGTGAACGAATGCAACGGAGAACTAGAATTTATTTTGCAACTTGCTGATTACATTAACTGTGGTTGAACGAGCAATGAGTGTGAATACTTATGCTAGTGAATAGGAAAAAAACAAGATTAAAAATATTTCATAATTTTATATGAGCCTGCGGCAAACTCCATAGATAAAAAACAAATCAATCCATGGAAAACACATCAATGAACACTTCACACAGTTATCGTGAACTCGAATGCCTTTTTTGCTCATGCCGGTTGCTTCCTTTTGTTCAATTGCCAGACAGTACGCGTGAAAGCTTCAGAGAAACGTTTCATGTTCTGTTCAGCATCTGAAAGTGATAAATCCTGCAATTTGTTGGGGCTTTACTGAACAATTACAACAACCCAAGTTTCTACGCCTAGGCACTGTTTACGTCGAAGCTTCAGTTGTCATGTCAGATTAGCAGCATAAAACAAGGAAGAACGTGAGTTATGCAGCTATTTAAATGCGTGCAGGTTTCACGGTAGCATCTGTTACCTGCTGCCTTTATTTCTCATTGTACATGAAACTTGTTACATACAAAATACAGTTTCATAAACTTTGCACAATCTTATTATTACCGTTACGTCTTATTTTGTGCTAAATATTACTTATAAAGTCGCTGCACTTTCTCTGTTTACTAAATAAGCTTGTCCGCATAAATGATGTGAACCAATCGCAATGAAGGTTACCAAATCAGTTATCTACCTTGTTTCATGCAATATAATGTCATCAGCGCTTCTATCTGCACTAGAATAGCTTTTTCTCTACGCTACCCCCAGGTTGAATTGGTGGTCTGTTCCTGACATGCGGATTTTGATTCGCATAGTCATTATCATTCAATTGTTGAGGCATAAAAGTTCCACGGATATTGCTGACACCATCTAGAAACGCATACTACATCCTGTTACTGCTCAACACAATAAAATGAGTTTTAACTAAGACGCATTATCAGTTCCATCTGTACCGCTAGTAACAACTATTTTCTTTTGTTTCAATTCAGAGTAACTTCTGCATGATTGGTTACACTAAGCGATAGCTTTCTTTCTTCGTAAGTGTGTAAATCTATATTTATTTTTCATGCCGATTTTGAATAACTTACCAATAGAATTTAGTCTATGATTTTCTCTGACAATCGATTATAACGAAAAACCCGCAATTTTTAACAACTTATGTATTAAAAATGCCGGTAACGTAGTTATATGAAGTACTGCAATGCATATAAATTGTCAAAAACTGTAAGATCACATTCATTTTGTAACCTCCTCAGAATCATCACAATTTTCCTCAGGCCGTTCACATTCTCTTTCCCTTCAGTGATGTCTGAGTTTTAGTCGAATTTCAATGTTTTGTCTCACTTAAATTTCATATTGCATTAAGTCCATTTGCGT
This sequence comes from Paragonimus skrjabini miyazakii, assembly GCA_014338405.1. NCBI lineage: Eukaryota > Metazoa > Platyhelminthes > Trematoda > Plagiorchiida > Troglotrematidae > Paragonimus > Paragonimus skrjabini miyazakii. The sequence continues at coordinate 18,124 of JTDE01004660.1, read as the reverse complement.
GGAGAGTGAAGTATCTAAATCACTGATCCTTATCAGTATAACCCTAAAGAACTGTACTACAGTAGTACGTCTGAACATCGTCTAAATTAAAAAGGTGCGCATAACAGCAGATTTTAGAGTTTTGATAAATTGGAGGTGTTGTTCTTGACATTTGTTGTATGAACCATGACTTTAGTAGACTGCACCCAAAGCATATAAATACCCGATCGTTCTCATTCTAATAGTTGGTTCGCTTCTTTTCAGTAGTACTGTGTTATTGTGGTCCCTTAGACAACTTTATGAAAGTTGTCGCACTCTTCGCTATCTTGAATAATTACTCTATGTACTCATTGCAGCAACAGTGCTTAGGTACACTCCGTAGATTTTTACTTTCGATAAGTTTATATTAATTTATTCGAATTTCTCTGGTATGATAACTACCATTGTTAACCACAGAGACAATAGGTTTTATTTTCTTACTAAACACTTTTAGAAGAACAGAAGTTTTAGATTTAGCCCTAGTGAAGTCGGAAGTAGTTTAGGCCACTTTGACTAGCCGAAAGTCAGCATACACTAGTTACTGAGTCCTAATAAAAATCGACTGTTGCACCAGATTCAAACGAATTTTGGGGTTACGTGCTAACTATAACTCTTCCAAAGCATGAAGACAATCACCATTCATATTAAGTCATCCGCACGCAAGCCTAGGAGTTGGTTTTATTTTTTCGCTTTCACTCAGGTATATGCAAATAATCCAACACGGCTTGAGTGCTGATTGCTCGGTGTAACTTTAGTAGAACGGACGGATACCGTTGTTAGATCAAAAATGTCAACTGTTTTCCGAATAAATACTTCAAGCTGATAGGAATTAAGTCCAGAGAGACTTTATGAATGTGACACAGCCAATAAAAAATAGAAGTAAATCATGAACTATGCAGCAAAGCATCCAATCAATATTTCGGTTCTTTGGGGTCTTCAGAATAGTGATATAGATAAGGGAATCAACCACGTTCGAATCCAGTAACATCAACTAGGTAGCCCAGATTCTTGTTGTTTTGAACCAAGGATAAACAGGTTGTGGCATTCATGTACATCTCCTTCTTGGGAAAACAACGAAAACACTGAAGAACATTGATTACTTCACTAATTATCAGGTCAGTCACTTTTATCACCCTCCATTTATTCGAACCTGCAAATATCATTCACTAAGAACTGTAGCGGACGACGCTTGAAAATAGTACGGAAAAACAATACTCAACTAGTCCCGGTGTTAAGTTGTGACAAATCGTACTCTGAACAGTTGAACAATCGATCTCTGAAACAGTGTTTGTTTACCATGGCATCGCAGTTTGGCAGTTCAGTTAGTTATCACCTAGACCACGTGATTACATTCACAGGAATTGCGGAAAGATCTGAGTTCCTGATAGATACTGAAGTACGTTTGAACATCTTATATTTAATAATCCGAAATGAGGTTGCAACGGACAGAAAGAAAACATACCCAACAAACCAGAAATTCCCCCTTCTGTCGGATGCTCAGTTCATAAAAGTGTTACAGAAATGGTACACAATGAAAACAAAGCAAGTTTTTCTGAGGCACTGTGAGGGTACTCGATTGAGATTCCGACTATTCACGAAAAGAATCGTGTCATTTCTGACTATAGCCCCACGTTTATTGATGTGATCTCTTAAGGGACATAAATAACGTCTCTATGTGGTTAATAACCAAACCGGATAGACTAAAGTGCCATGTCCTGATGAAATAACTATTTTCTATTCAACTAAATAAATAAATATTAATAACATTAATAATTAATTGATAGCCTAGTAGTTACAACTGGTCTACGAACGAACAAGCCATATATGCCGGATGTAGTTAAAAAATACGACGTAAAAATTCCGTCGGTTTTCATTTGGGCCAGTATAGCTACAGTTATTCTGCAACTGCAGAATATTATTGAATACACAAGTGGAAGCGGAATATCTTATCTTGGTACAAATGGGATATGGAATAAAGTACGAACGCCAGACGTCTTTTCTAATTCTACCGAGGAGGTAATCGGTTTTAGTGTTTCTGATCACACTCCAAGAAATTCCTATATTTATTAAAAGTCTTGGAAGTTTTAAATTTTCAAGCTCCACTGTTTTCAAAATCTCATGATAAGTTAACAAGTAAGGTCAATACCGTAATTATAACAGTGAAATGTAAAGAACAAAATCAATTAGTATGAAACAAAGAATTCAAAAAATAATTGGAATAGAAAAACCAGCATGACCTTCGTCCAATGAATTCCGGTAGTTCACTAACCAGAATGAATCCAATATCGTAATGCTTACAAATTATGCAAAACGAGAACTTCATGTCCAATGTTCTCCTCATTCACGTTTGGAACATTCACACACTGTTCTATCATATAAAACCTGGCTCGTCACTGGATACAAACCCTAGCTATTATGCTGTTATTCATTAAAACTTTGACCATTGCAGTATTAACTTAGTCTATTCAGAGAGGCATCCTGGGTGATGCAGTTTACAACTAAAAAAAATAATCCCCTCGCAGAGGTTAGTTTGTCATTTTTAGTTCTTCACAGCAGAATACTATCATTCTTAACCAAAGCATAATTTTACGATCATTATATAAACTTCACAGGGTCAGTTAAATAATTTGTGTTTTATTCGCATGAAACGCTCGCCCTAAGACAGCTGTAAAGTATATGCATGGCATTGTCAGTCAAAACTGGAGCTACTTCCGAAATAATTTTAGATTCCGCGTCGTTCAGCTTGATGTATACACTGTTAACTTTTCTCTAAAATCAGTCAGTGCCAATGATGGACGAAAACAAAACGAACTTTACGTATAAAAACTTGGGCATTCTATAATTGACAGTGTTCAGTAAATAAGACATTTTTTCAGTGCAAGTGGTGAATGCGGTCAAATTCTAGCCACTGTAAAATAAACGTCTACATAGGTGCATTAAAAATTTCCCGTGATACTAAAACATCAACCCAAACAGTCAACCTAATGTCTGCGGTTTTGGAGAATCAACACAACTGAGACTTGCAGATTAACTGAGAAGTTCTGCTTGACATTAGCGCCTTCAATAAGCAAAAGACAGCTTGCACAATGTTGTATTTGTTAGAAAAACATCTTCCAAAAAAATAACATGTGACAATGAGTTGATTTACGTTCAATTGAATGATAAAGAATGTTTTGGTAAGTCACAAGGAGTTACCGATAATGTGCAGGATCAATTTAAAGGCGATAGCATGAGGATCCGTTGCACTATAATATTGTCATCTCTACAAAATGCCTGGAATCAGTGGTCGTTTATCGTTCACTTGTATTGACTACCACAGCCTTATCTTCTGGAGGCTTGATAATACTGGATACAAGAAATAAAATTCACGCTGATAAATGCCTTTTTCTAGATACGCCTACAACATTATAACAGCTTCTGGTAAGTTCCGAACAATGAAATTAGCCTAACTAAACGCAAGTTATCTAACGTTATACACACTTTCCACGGGTGTCAGAAAATGTCACACTATGAATATCATCCTCCCTAGTGTGTCACACGGGATCGGCTAACTGACCCAGAAGATCGACTACATTGACAAGTTTCCCCAAATAATCTACGCCGGAATCCACCGACACTACCTCCGAGCGCTGAACTTGTAGTAATTATGAATTATGCAATCGGTAAGCCTTTCTAGGAAATAAATCGACTTTTGGTGCTCGGATGGATTATAAGTGCACAATCATAGTTGTATTGCTGTGCATTCTATTCGGTATTAACGGACGCGCTTAACTTGACACGGTGAGAAGAATAAGCTTATGAAGCGAGGCAGATGGAGTAAACACATCTGAAGTTAAACGGATTATCTTTTCGGCCACCGACCGCATTCAGGACGGCTCATTGGTGACGTGATTTTGGTTGTCACGCACTGCGGAAAAGATATAATATCGACTGGCTATCGTTTAGTTATTGTTTTATTTCTCCGTACAAACCCCTACGTCAAACTTATTACATTCGACTGATACAGACAGTCACAAATCAGCTCATTAATCAAAAGAAGATCTATCTTTCGGCTAAACCCATTTCCAAAACACATGAGCATTGCACAAAAATTACGTTACAAGCGTCGCCAAAGGTACAACCAGTATATAATAACTATGGCAATGGGAAAAACTTCGCATTGTTAGATATTTATGTACAAAATATCTAATTATGATTCAATTCTTGTACAGTAGGTGTGCTGGTCGATTAAACGCTCGCGCACCGTCTTTTCTTAGAACATTTAGAAAGCGGTTGACGTCAGTGACCAACAGATAACGGACGAACAGATGGTTTGACTTGGTCCCATCATCATCATCAGACACACTGAAACTCCAAGCACACTAACCGCGCAGAAGTGTCTGGCTGGCAGCTTATCCAACCAAATGTATAACTATTTGGGGGAAAACACTTTCAAGCACTTTGGAAGTATGTACATAACTTGGTTAAAGGGTATGAAAGTTCGAACACAGAGCTGGTAGTTTGAAACTGGGTTTCAAATTCAGTGTTTGTATTTCTATCTGAAGAATGTCAAAAGGTATGTGCAGCTGATTTAATTATTCGGTACACTGATACATGACCTATGCTACTACCTTGTTGAGGTGGTCGGGCTTGTGCACTGTTCTAATCTGGCGGGCTGTGTTGACCAGGACTCCGGTCCTTCCAGGTGCAACTTTATCAGACAGGCCAAAGGGGGGCAGTCAGACGAAATGCAGTTACACTCATAGGATTGTATGTCGCACTACTGACAATGTAGGAGTGCTTAAGTAGCAAAACACGATCCTATGGGCATACAACAGAATTATTTTTATAGTTGCCGCACTGCTATATTTTGTGTCAGAAAGAAATAAATTAGACAAGGTACCCTCAAACATAGAGTACTCCGATCGCCCAACCGTTGACCGTGACCACAAGTGTATTATACTATACGGTCGAAAAACATCTGACGTTTCGCGAAAGCACCATGTAGCTTCGAGTACATCCACTGCGCGCAGCAGTGCTCAGAATATGACGTCGATGTCTTATTCACTGCGCCCTCGGGCTAGGCAAGTCCTCAATGCCAAATGAGTCAGACTCTTGAGTCACTGGCTCCGGGTGGGGTCCCCCAAGAAAACCCTGTATCATGTTGTCTCGTAGATCAGATGTTTGAGTTAGAGACTAGGGGTGAGGTTTCTCACGTCAACCCTCTCCCGCGGCATAAACGGTCGGGAAGTATCAGAAGTTATCGTTCTCTCGACAGTGACATTACTAACCGATCTCGAATTTCTCCTACTGTTTTACCCCTCATTTCTTCTGCCTTCCATGTGCCTTAGGGCGGTAACTGTTTTCTGAGGCCAAGACAACTGGTGAACATTGGCGCCTTCAGTGTCCGCACTCTCCGACAAGTCCGTCAGCGAGCTGTTCTGGCAAGTACACTCTCAAGTCTGGAGCTTGATGTGTGCTGTGTGGCAGAGATGCGAGTCTATGATTCTAGTACGGTTATCCACTTGAGCACATCTCCAGATAACTGTCGATTCAAGCGCTTCTGTCTCAGGGTTTCTGGTGTCGTCGAGCCTGAATCTCGTGGTCAAGTTGCAGTGGGAATCGCACTGAGTTTCACAGCAAAGCAAAGCTTGCTCCGTTGGATCCCAGTGAATAGTAGATTGTGCGCTGTCAAACTCAAAACATCGGTAGAAGTCTGTCGACGCAAAGGCGTTGTGTATTTTTCATATCGGCATACACTCCAACAGACAATTATTCGAATGCTACCAAGGATGCGTTCTGTGACGCCCTCGTTGACCTTCTGAGGCAAACTAAACACAAACATCACCATACTAGCGCGCTGTCTGAATGCTCACCATGGTCATCTTTCCCCAGACGAGAAGCGGTTGGGAGGTTTGTTTGGTGTTCGGGCACAACGCACTGACAGTGGCAAAAGACTGCTGCAACTGTACGCCCCTCACGGTCTGTATATTTCGAGTACAGCATTCCAACACAGGAAGACAGTTTGTTACGTAGAGACCTCGGTGTGCTTCCCAGCCATTGACACAGTTGAATCATATAGCAGTGAGTTACAGGTGGCGCCAATCTGTTAAGGACTGTCATGCCTTTTGGAGCAACCATCAGGTCTCGGACCACGATCTTTTGGGTGCCCGTTCTGTTTTGTTATTTACCCAGAGGACATACGCTCGTAAATGCAAAGTGCTTAACTGGCATTCGAGAGATGAGGGTGTAAAGAGCGCTTACCAGAAGGCTTTGGTGAACAGTTGCCCAGTTCGAATCAGGTGAGTGATCCCTACGAAAACTGGGAACGAATCACCGAAGCTATAAAAACATGCCGTGAACAGGTACGTTCCGAGGAAGCTGTTCCGTTGCAACATAACTTGATTTCCGTCACGTCGATAAACCTTATGAACAAGCGTCGCTCGATCCCACCTGGTTCCGAATATGATGACGAAGTCGCGAACTTATACGCAAGTTGACTAAAACTCGCGCAAATACCGTGGGCACCATTTGGTAGAGCGGTCAATAGAGATGGAAAGCGCCATTTATCTGGAAACAACAAGGCTTTTTTCCCTGATCCGTGGTTGTACTGGCCGTCAAGTCGGTGTAAGTGAGACCATATGTGAAAAAGATGGTTCACTTATTACCATTCAATCGCGCCGGCATGACAGGTGGGCTGAGCGTTTTGAAGAACAGTTCAGTTGGGCTCAACCAGACCATGTGGACGACGGGACCCAATTGGTCAGTTATTGCGTTCCAGACGGTCCTCCGTCGGAAGCAGAAGTGGTCCTGTAGCTTAAGTTATCGGAGCGTAATAAGACTCCTGGCCCAGACCTCCTCCCTCCTTCTCTGTTCAAAGATGGTGGAAGAAGGTTGCTATCAGAACTGACAAAACTCCTCCAGACGATTTAAGAGACTAAAGAGGTGTCTTGTGACTGGGGTTTATCAATGGTCGTTCCGGTTTTCAAAAAGGGGGCAGGAAGTTTATGAGACAACCACAGAGGTATCAGTTTGGTATCTGTTGCGTCCAAGTTCCTCACTGGTCTCATTTTACGTCGGCTCACTAAGCCCAGAGAAAGCCAGATACGCAAATAACAGGCAGGATTCCGACCCCGTCGGTGGTGCGTTAATCACATTATTATTTTGCCGACGGTTTTGGCCTTTTTGGACCTAAAGGCTGCTTTCGATTCAATTGTTCGTAACGTTCTCTGGAGCTGTCTTCTTCGCATTGGAGTACCACAGTAAAATATGAATCTATTGAGATCGCTGTACGCTCACTCTGCAAGTAGGGTGTGAGTTTATGGACAACTGTCTCGGGCGTTCATCGGTTCTAGTGTTGTTCATCAGGGGTGCCAGATTTCCCCCTTCCTTTTCAATTTGGTCATAGACGACATTCTGGAAGGTGCGCTTGAGCAGTCCAGTGAACTTGATGTTGAACTTTTTCTCGGCGCTAGACTGGTTGATCTGGAGAACGCGGACGATACTTTCTTATTAAGCCCCTCTACCGGAAACATGCAGACCGTGCTGGACATGGTTAGCGACCGGGCTGGTTTGTATGAAATTCGCTTCGAACCTTCAAAATACAAAGTGCTGCTTCAAGACTGGGGTATTTCCATTCCAAATTTCTTCATTGCAGATAATCTGCTCGAGACTGTGGACAGTTTCACATACTTGGGTAGCACTGACTCATCAGCCTGTAATATTGCTGATGAGATATCAGCGAGAATAACAAAGATGCAAGATGCCTTTGTCAAACTGCGTCATCTGTGGCGTTGAAAAGATGTCCGGTTGTCGCTGAAAGGAAAGGTATATAATGCCTGTGTGCGTTCCATTTTGCTTTATGGTTCGGAAACGTGGCCTGTTCACACGGAAGATATCAACAGGTTTGCAGTTTTACCATCGTTGCCTCCGCCAGTTAACCCACATTAAGTGGACTGATCGCTTGGGCAATGTAGCAGTTCGTCGATGCGTATTCTGGAACGCTGTGGATGCGCAATCAATTGGTCACAGTTGAGATGATTGGGTCACGTACTCCGTATGTCATCTGATCGTTTACCGTATCGGACGTTATATACTGAGGCCATCAACAGTTGGGTGAAATCACATGGTAGCCAAACAACAACGTGATCACGAAATATGAAGAACCTGACTGCTTCATTGAGCGAAGTGCGTAGGTTTCGTCTGCTTGGCTGGGATCCTCATGACCACTCAAATCGCTGGTTAGGGACGCTATCGGAGATGGCGGTGTGTCACAGTCAGTGGCCTACCTATATCCATACCATTTCTATTTCTTCCACTTAGTATTCTTTTATCAATTTTCAAACTTCTTAGTAGCGGTTTCTTCTAGGACATTCCGCAATACATTTTGGTCAGGCTCATGGCTGCTATGATGATGGGAGGAGCATTATATACCGCAAGCGCCGTCTTACCTACCCCGTGAGTTTCACTTTTCAATCGTTAATATTCTAGTTGTATATCACGAAAAGAATGTTCTACCTAACTTCTGATCTTTTGCATTGAAAACTCAAGTTTTGAACTGAAACATAAGTCCTTTTTCATAGTACACATAATACGTGGAGCAATTTTAAAACTGGCAACAATGCCAACATAATCCGCATCCCACAGTTTGGTTTTTTTTCTAAAGCACGTCATTTGCCTGCGGCAGAGCTAACGTCTGTGTAGAAGTAAACTGCTCTGCTCTGTTACGAAACCTGAAAAGGTGTTCATTTTAAATACACAAAACATAATCGCATGTAGGCAAAAGTCTTCTTGGTTTGTTGCACACATTTATTCGAAAGACCTGTATGGAGTTAATAGGCTGGCAACAAATTTTGCTCGGTAACTGAATACTAGTTGTAATTATTAATGATGCAGCTAACACAGCCGCATTCTGATTCAAACTAGATTGTGCGATTATATTTATGAAGACAGTCAGCGCAAGGCGAAGAGATAAGGTTACAATACTCAAATTTAAACATTTGAAAACAAATAAAAAACGGAATTGTACAATTTATACTATATAGTACTCTGACATGCACGTTTTATTTATATAAATGTTTCAATCATGTCACAAGGTATCCAGGCTTTGAAAGTTTCCTGAATATAGATGACAGAATTTCATATTTCTGAGAGAAGAAAACACCATTGTTTCTATATGCTCACCCAAATTTTGCTAATAAATATTTCGGTCTATTCACATTTTACTCATGGCCCTGGATGCTGAGAAAATCTTGTGAAAACACCCAAGTTATCACTGAGGTAATTCAGTTTACCGTGCTTTGATGTTGTTTGCGGTTAGAATTACTTATCCCTTAGAGAATACATTTCCCAATGTCGTGAGTCAGGAACACGGATGGCGCAAAGACTATTTTTCCAGGCAACCAACACAGGAGATACGCATATAAAAGCGACAATATGAAAAATCACTTATCTGCATACGATACAGTGCCAAGAACATCACGTTTGCCGCGGACGCCAATGCTCATTTTCTGTATACACCAGGAATCATTTCATGGCATGCTGCACTCCGTTGTTTATTCTTGTATTTTTTCTGCGGTTACTTCAGCGTCGAAATCCATGCCGTTGCCCCATTACTGAATAGTAGTGGTGTGAGTGGTATATTGCGAACACCCTTCCTCAATACATTGGGTTGTTTCGGCAGATGTCACAACATGCGTATTTTTCTGCTTGCCATTTTTCTAATCTCGACATTTATAACCATTCCAAATAAAGAGCATTATTTCAAACGATCAGTAATTCGTGTACTTGGCAGAATTTTGCAAACGTATCTCAACAGTCAAACAAAAGTCAGTGAACAAATTTGCTTGTTGTAATAACGCATGTTCAAAATTTCTGAAAAAAAATTCAGCCTCTCTGTTTTCATCAGAGACATCCATATTTTGGTGGCCCACTTTGATGCCTGACTGCCAAGTAATCACTGCAAAAAATAGATGGAACAAATACGACCCAATAAGCATAGCTACATAAATTTAAGTTCGGGCGTTCAGAAGTCACACGATTAAACTTACCTTGTACAATTGCATGATATCTTTCCGAAAATCTACTCAAAGTTTGTGCACGTTCAATACAGTATAAATTTGTTTCCACTGATGTCCATTTTTCGAAAACATTCTAAACGAGACTGATTTGCTCGTGTAAACACCAGTTGCGACAGTGTTGCCCAAAGAAAAGGCACCATAAATTATATGAACAGAACATGCCGAACTGACAAATTACCGCCTTTGATGTGTTACACCTGTAATTACCAGACAATTTGCATGTAACAACATTGTGCGAAGATGCACAAATTCGAAACCTAGAGCAAGCGAAATAGTTCACAATGTTGCTGTCGAGTCTGATATTGGACTTTCGGATTTGGGGAACAAAATTTACTGATGTAAAGATTGACGATACTGATTGTACCATCGGATTTAACCTAAAAAGCCGACTTCCTTCAAGCTTGCCCAATGCCGTGATAATTCATTTTTAACGTTTAATCTTAGAATATATATTGAAATTTAAAGAGGCGTGAATCAACATTATTTGTGGGTAATTCATGTGTAAGTTCTGATTATCTGTTCTGAGTGAACTTACGTTTGCCGAAGTTGGTTGACTTGCAGTTCAGATGGTTCTGTTGAATCATATATATCGTGCTCAAATTTATATCGTGAGCTTCAACCGTGAATTTGTGTGACGTTTATTCAAATTGGTCAGATGTAAACGGCATCTGTGATCTCCACATTTTAGACAGAGTCGAGGGCAACGACGAAACGTGGAATTAATTCTGAAAGCTTAGTAAATACGAGCAAACACAGGCTCAGGATTCAAAATCGTAAGTTACGTAACCAAATAGCAAAATAACACACGGTTGTTACTTTACGCTTGACGGATATTTCATTTGACAACTACTTAGGCATACTGTAAACATCTCATGAATTAATTCGCCAAAACGCTTATCAGCAAAACCGATCGCTCAGTTTATCCATTTCATAGACAGTTTTTTAAGGATAACCGTTTTTTCCAATGTTTACACCACCTGGTAATTCACAGCTATCGGATATCCTTTTCCAATATCGTAAAATCTAATGGAGTTTTATGGCGACTTCTATTCTATTCGCCGTAGCAACGTTGTATACATGATTGCAGTGACCACCGTAGCTATTCGCCCAGGAAGTTATTGATATTTACTTGCTAAAGAAGTGAAATTTTAATCTTGGATACGTATATCCTGGGTACAAATACCTTATTTATTCGCACTCTGAACCTTAAAGGATGTAAATATTAGATAGTTTTCTTTCCCAGAATTTCACGCATGCAAGAAATATTTCAGAAGTACTTGTTTCAATTTTAATTAATTAAATTTATTTTGTTAGCGTTAGTGAAATTCTACATTTCTTACAACAGAATCTTGTATAACACCAGGAGGAACCGGAAGATAAGTTAACCGATTTAAGCATTTTACTGACCAACTGGCCAAAGGTCTAATTCAACGCTCAATGCAGTTCAAAGTCATTTAGATCGGTTAGAAGTTGCATTTTTCGTAGTTTTCGGGGATAACACAAAATTGTACATATTTGTACAAAACACTGTTCAACATAGCCGGCAAATTTGCAATTTTCACACGTTAAAACGAGAGAGCAGAATGCCCAGGGAGGTTTCATTAGCAAACGAACATTCCAACAGTGCTATCGTTTATCCTAGTGGGAAAAAGTTCATCTTGTTTTGCATGCGTAAGCTAACAAGGAAGCAGATGCTTTTGGTATGCTTTTAAAGACGGATAAATCAGAAGTAACGTGAGTTAGAGTTTGCAAGTTACCTTGACCCTTCTCTCCCTATATCTGGATTCCTTTCGTTGCTTCAGTTGGTATTGTTTTTCATATTGATGACAATCCTATCTCACTACGGTTTTCTTTCTCTTGAAGGCAATAACTTTTTTCGTTGTAGTTAACGTAACGTCCATAGCCACAGAACAGATGGTTGCCCACCACCGTGAATAACAGCTTAGACTGGCGGTTCACTTGATAGCGGAAGAGGAGACAGTAACGTAAGGTGCTAAACTACTTCATCCATTGCAAAGCAAATCGTCAACTAGACCAGGTTACCGATCAAGACAATCGGAATCCAAACTGGGTCAGGTTTTCCGAGACGGCGTTATTTACTAATCAATATCTAGACGCATGTATATATTAACTGCTGTCGCATACAGAAACATTTTGCCCCGGAAATGAAAACGTGTTCGTTTGAATGTCTCAGTTGCTACGCGATTGTTATAGTTAATCGCTTTTGACGTCTGTTACTATCAATCAACTATAGACATCTCGGAATATTTACTTTCTTCCGCCCAAAGGTGAAGTAAGTAACAATAACTTATTGTTTCATAGTTTTATAAAGTAACGCAAGATGGTGAAGTGCTTAAAATATTTTTACTCATACAGACCCATTTTTGGTTAGGCTGAACACTGAAGTTTACAGTGTCTTGAATATCAACTACGTAAACAAGTATAAACACAGTATGTCTCATAAAATTTTTCGCGCAGTCAGTTACTGAATGGACAACCGCCAGACGCACAATATGAAAGTTAGTGTCAGTCATTCTAAACCAGAAGGACATAAATCAGGTCCAATGGTTTATACTTGGTGATTTGACAACTATCAGGTTGAAACGATCCTGCCATTGTGATGCAGATTATGAGATAGCGTGTAACGATGAACAATATAGATGTGTACTTCACAGAATGAATCCATAAAACATAAACACTTTCATATCGAAAACCCATAATGACTGACTGCAACGTTACCAGTCCTGAATGGATGTTTACAATACTTCCAGTTTTGACCATACCATTAGGAATACGTGTGTAAATGTTAGTGCTTAGCAAATGCATTTGGCAAAATAAAAGGATAGCCAGTAAACTTGTTCATTGGATTGTGCGTTTTCATTTTTCTAAGTCAATTTTGCTATTGCACAGCTGATATTTCAGCTACAACCTACAGGTGGACTGGCCCTGATTAGTTATTTTCCGATGATCATGAAGTCCCGCCATAATCCCTTGGATTTTTCGCCGACTGTAGTATTACAGTACCTACGAGCCGACAAACTGACAATCAGTTGTCGACGTTTTTGATGGAGACATCGCGCGATGAAAAAATATCGCGGGCTGTTTGTGATAACTGAGCACTGATTTAAAATATAAGTTACACGCACTAAATGGCTTAGAAAGAGTGACTGTATTTCAAAGAAAAATACTCCCTAGGTACTTCAAGAATAGATTTTCCTTTAACATATCAATACTGAGGATAACGCTTGAAATTTGCTTGACCAGTGTGCTGATGTATATCACCATCTGCAAATGATAAAATCTACTGATTTTCTAAACCTCCGTTGTATGTGTACGAAACTTGAAAACTGGATGACATTCGCGTTTAAATAGCTCAAGTTACTTCTAATAAGTCAAAAATGGTTTTGAAAGGGAATACTTCTGAGGTGAGAGATATGTGTAAAATTCTGATGTGTATTGCTGTAGACAAAACGAGGTAACTGAGCGAGACGTCAAACGAATAACAACCGAATCTGAAGTTCACAACGCGAGCAACCCGATGAAATTCAATCCATAGAAATCTACATTGGATCTTATTTCCCATACTAAGATAATGAGATGAACAATGGTTAATAATTCTCTCAGCAGTTAATGTTTACTCAAACCACGAGCAGTGCAAAACTGTCAGTAAGTTGATCATACTTGACTAATTACGCTAAAGCTGTTCAATTGCTAACATCCAACTAACCTTCTGGAAACAATTATTTCATACATTCGAAACCTATTTTGTCACTGAGGATGTTTGTTCATATGTCAACCGCAAGGAAGTTTTGAGTAAACCTTTTTTATAGTAGACTGTCCTTGCTAATTTTTAATCGGAGCTTACGAGGTGACAAACTGAAGTTGAAAACACCAGAACAAACTTACAATAATTGGGTCGCAATTGGATAGAAGATTTGTGTATAAGAACTCAAATAGATAGACAGCCATAATAGGCAAGAACTGTATGAGCACAAAGCAAGCAGTAAGGCCTCAAGGGAATCTACTAGCTTTACAGTGTCTTTTGCACAATCTATATTCCTGTTCCCCAGGCAAAGTGAAGTTAAACTTTTGCAAGCAAACAAATTTTAACTGGTATATATTTGCTTACAATACAAAATAAACATTAATTTAAAGGTCCTCTAAAAGGTCTAGTCTAGGGAGGAGAATCTTCTATCGTTTCTCACTTTAATGAGAACAAGGATTTTGTCTGTATTGACCAAATTTACCAGTCCAAATGCACAAGTTTTCACTTTGTACGACTGAAAAAATAGGCTATGCTTTTTGTAAATGTATCATAGTGACAAAACCTGCGCGAATGACGACGAATATTTCACACTGAGAAAGCATGAAATATAAAGACACGTCCAGTGAGTTTAAATACACATAGGTGGTTGAGTGTGTGATTCATTCGTCGTTTACACCAGTGCTTGAGAAGGTGAAGCGCACTGCAAGTAAACATGTTTCATGGCTAACACAACTTTACAGATACTTGATAACATTTTACAAGTAATATATTAAATGGTTTAGCTTTTTTTGTGCATAAAACAGTTGTTATACGTCGAAGAAACCCATAGTATATTCGTATTGCAAATGTACGGTGATTTCTTAAGTTGAAATTTACTTCAAAATCAACTGAGTAAAAAACTGAATAAACTTGAATGTGTTGGGTAACATTTGCGTTTAGAGGATGTGGATGGAAAGTGATTTGGGCAACTCTCGAATAATGCGCTTCTTATTGAGTAAGTAGGTCGATGTTCATGTGATAACACAAGGACAGAATTTTAAATGCTGTCACATCGAGGTTAATTACGCTAACAATGCACAAAAATATTTGTATAAAACAGATGAAAAGTGCACAACCCAGCAATCATTTTCTGTGTAACCGTCAACAACTTTGTACGGTCGACTGAATGGATTGACAGGAGGGTCTCATTACTGCTTTTTATCAAAGCGCCACAAAATGCAATCTAGTAAGTTACATTTGATATTATTGCTTTGAACCAGGCTACCTAGCCTGATGACGTGGAGCAATCAAGGTCAGCTACCGAATTAAAATTCACGTTTGCCAGTTCAAACACGTTCACTGAAATTCACGTAAACAAAGATACTTTTTAAATCTGAGGACAAGGGCGGTTTATCTTGCTGTCCGGTAAATGGCTGGATAGAACAGTGTGTGCAAGTATCCCTATTTTCAATTCCACCTCGCATGGGGCGTGGTTAGGGCAGGTATTTTTGGCGTAACCAATAGATACCGATAAGCACACTCTATATTATTTATGAATCTGATCAATCAACGCAGTATCGTAAACAATCTTCTGAACGTAATTGGAACCATTGAATTCCGGGTTTGTTTTTATGGCTGCGCTCGACATAATCAAAGTGTGATTGAATGAATAATAGTAAAAAACGAAACGAAGAGTAAATAACCAATAAATTTTGGTTCATAGGTAACTGACGTTAGTTTCGTCTTCAATGATCGTTAAGTGTAACATTCATATATAAAGTTGTAACAAGTCTAGCCAGTTAACGGGTCCAGTTGTTTAACAACAGAACTCAGGAATCATTCATCAAAAATAATTCGGTTTGACAGAACGGATTTAGCACAGATTACTTAATCTGTTGACAGCAATGAGTTAGTGAATGGCCTTATAAAAACCTCTGCAGAGGTTCATTTAAACTGAGGTGTCTAACTATTTTCGTATTCATAATTACATAATAATCCTATGAAAGAAACGCTATCAATGCCAAGCGCCTCGAGAGCAATAGGATCTGCTTGTAAAATTTATAAGAAATTGGACATTTGTACACAATAATTATTTGGCATAAGTTAAAAAATACTTCATTCCAACATAAGACAGAACGTTGATGATGAGTTGCAATCATTTCCATAAGCAGTGGACCGTTTTCAGGAAACACGTAAGTATAATTAAAAAAAAGAGTAAAGGCTTTCTTATATTGAGGTACCTATCTGATTTTGCAATCAGTTAAACTTTTCAGCTGGCCTTTATTGAAAAGAAAATTGGGTTGAGATGTAGCTGTTTTTTGTCAAGGGTCGTACTTTGAACTTTGCCTATATTTTCTGGAGACTAATAATGACCTTTGCGCCAGTGACCCCATGTAACATATGACCAAATCAAACACCATACCTAAAAGCTCGGTCGTTTTTGTTTGTGATTATTATACTAATGGTCCGATTACTTTCCAAGAAGACATCAATCTTTCAACTATCTCCGACAGCTGATTCAATTAGTTCCGATGTATCCGATGACTATTTGAGGTTGAAGAAATAGGTTTAAGTGAGTTTGCGGTAGAACCCATCACCACACTACGGGTGATAATAATTTTGGTTAACAGTTTAGCTAACCGTAACAATATACGCCTCATAATTTAAGCAGCGACGGTCGAATCCAGTATTTACGTGTACTTATTCATGCAGGGCATGTTTATAATTGATCCACATAGTATTGATTTGTCTTAAATACACCGATTGACCACCTGGTCACTAGGTCAAATCTGATAGTCCACGCCAATTTACTCTCATTCTAACCGTCAGTGCCTCAACATTTAAGTTGTGACGGTTTATCACCACGTTAAGCGTCAATTGTTGATAGTGAAACAGTAATTACTTTAGATGTACATAAGTCAGTCACTGTGTTCGCTCCATACAAAATCACATATAGCCCTATTCATCAAGGTTGCCGATTTACTGTTCGTTGAGCAACAAAGCAACGGGCACTTAGGTTTCAACGAACCCTATTGAAGTTCAGGTACCAACATCCCATCCGAATCAGACAACCTAGCTAAAGTAACATATATATTTTTGGCCCACATTATATGATTAGACATAGATACACTCTGTCAACCACCGAAACCAGTGTTCACGTTTAAATAACATGGTTACGGAAGTTCAGAATCACATTCCTATTCACAGATTAAATCAGAGCATGCCGTCTAGTTCCACAGGGCAAGTATGGTTCCGTTTTAAGGCATACAAGGAATGATAGAGGCATAACAGAGCACACGTGGCATGCGAAATCTCACTTGAGTATGAATGCCCATGAATAAAATGAGAAGTGTTCAAGTACTCCCATCGTAAAAAGATGCGAAGCGGCGTATACCTATCAAGCAACCCGTGAATGTAGTATCAATAACATTCACGAGTTCCCGGAAAACGGTAACTATCCGCACTAAAACAAAATATTAACGTGATCAAACAAGTATCAGACTTGCCAACTTTGCTGTTATCTCACTACCAAATCCATGTTTTTATTCGCTCAGCAAAACAACTCTAATAAAATTGTGTGTGTGTGGAGGGGGAGTGTTGAAAACATTTCTCGACCGATTGTAATGCGAACGAATTAAAAGTTCTAATGGAACTCAGTTTGTCAACCCACTCGCCACAAAAATCCCTCCTGACTAACTCCTTTCTAAGTGGGGTTGAAAACTGACTTGCGTAAAAATTGATGTGTGTGTGTGAGAGAGAGAGAGAATAATTCGTTGGGACAGCTAACTGGTATCAAAACCAACATGTGGACAACCCGTTATTGTGAATATATTTTATCAGAAACCCTTCTGATAATTGTACCACATATAGGTTTCAACCATTGCATTACACACGGCGTATAAATTGGAACATTTTTCAGATGACATATACGTCATTCATACAATGCAACCTAACTCCTATTTTGGCATGGTGACCACGGTCATTGAAACTATTCATTCGTCGCACTAACTACAAAGCACGGATTCAGTGACATCGTGTGTTCCCGAATATTTTATTGTAATGGCAGAAGTGAATAAATATTCTGACCAGTTCAGTTACTATTAAATTATAGTGGCCTTAGTTGATTCGATTCGAACATCACTAGCTTTTAGATAGTGAGTTATCTGAATGCTGTTCAAATGTGACTGTAGCTGTGCATTTGTTTTTGATGAACTGGTCGTCAGTTGTTTTTAGTCTATGGTGCATACGTCGGCACAATCGCCTTCTGGAAACGCGGATCGGGGTTGAATTCAAAATAGGAGTT
>JTDE01004659.1:17159-59732 GCA_014338405.1 Paragonimus skrjabini miyazakii | reverse complement strand
AGCCTACTCCCCATGAGTATTACACAGACCTTCGTTATTCCAGAGAGAGAGAGAGGGAGTATATATATGTCATGTCTTTCTGGCTGGTCACAGTTACACATGAAGAATAATGACACGGGATAGAAGGTATCGAAATTAGAGGGAGGGTCGGTCGAAAACGACTGGTGAGCTAGTAGGATTCTTTTATTTATGTTATTTAATCCTCGATGCGTTTCTACTCTATCGCAGCGGGTTGTACAACCCTGAAGGCGCTTGAAAGTAAAGGGAGTGGATTTGTCTAGTGCTGTACGATAGGTAACTAGGAGTTGTCTCTCCACGCACCATGTTCGGATCGTTTGGAAGAGAGAAACCACAGTAATGTACTTGTACGGCAGGCGGGAAAGGACAACTCACCGTGTCACGTATCCGGTCGACTAAGTAATTTTACAGCTGACGACTTCATGGGCCCTGCAACTTCAAGTGTTGCTGTCTTCGGTTTGCTTTTCTTCTTGTGCTGCTGTTTAAAATTGATAGACTCAAGAAAGAGGAGGGTTAGCATGCGAATAAACTTGGTCCCGAGAAACACCATTTGAGTTTTGGATCTGGTAACGCATCAGATAAATGCAAAGGCATGCGAGTAAAAACAAAAAGTTTGTCGTTTATAACGTGTCACAATATCCAAAGAAATAAAAAAAATGAGTGGGCAGACAGTTAATCTTCAGTAGATTTGCTTAAAAAGATATATCGATAAGTGCAGACATGCTGTAACTCAGAACAGCAGGTGGACAAAAACGATGCGTACGAATGTGCGTATGTTACATTGAAGAACGTCATTTCCGAAAATAAGAAATGTCAACGTATTTCAAAAAGCTTACAGGCTTGCAAAGCTCCCTACCAAGACGATTATGCCTAGAGGTAGAGGGAGCAGGGGTTGACGTAGCGGAAGTGTTGACAATCACAGGGGTTTTGGGGACAGAACAATTTTTGTTACCATTGGGCGTAGTTTTTGCATTTCGTGCGCCAAACAAGGTGTACAGCTACCTTAATCTGAAAGTATCAGAGGTACGGGTTGTGAGAGAGCTCTTTTGACGATGTGCTCGATCTCAGGGTCTGTGGTTTGTCACTGCCATTGTCAGCAGGTGCACTAAGGTTATGGATAGGTGAAATAACGTCTGCGGCAGTGTTTTCGGTACCTGATGCATGTCGTATAACAGTCGTATATAGTTCAGGTGCCTAACTTCCCTTGAAAAATACCTGTCGGATTAAGCGTTCAAAGAATAGACTAAAGGTTTCTGATAAGTGTAAACCAAATGACGGAAACGGCGGAAGCCTAAATAGATGACCAGTAACTCTACCAAACATGCCGTAACGGAATTCCGCGGGTTGTAAGCGTTAGAAGAAAGTTAAATATGTTCATTGTTTGCCAACAAACTACTGTAACACGGTACCAACAGCTGTGTTTGAAGCGTTGGTTACGATTACCAGTGGTGCGTTCAGAGTAAGATGGACAAGGAAAGGTAATTCAGCGATCACATCCTTGAGATCAATGAGCGCAGTGCGTACAGCCTCTGTGAACTGAAACTTGCGTTCATTTTCACAAAGGAGACCGATCATTCACTGCATTATATGCACACAACGAGATATGAAACGTTGGTAATTGTTGGCCAAACTACTAAAACGATGAAGTTGTTTAAAGGAATTTGGCCTCGGGTATTCAAGGATGCCTTTCACTTTATCTGTGAGAGCAGCGATTCTATTTTCTGAGATCTTGTGGCCCAGAAACTCTATTGTGGCCTTACCTAGTTCGCACTTGATGGAATTAACTGTGATGCCATGTTGAGTCAAGCGTTACAGTAGGGTACGAAGATGTACACTGTGTTCTGGCAATTAAAATATCATCTAGGTGGAGGTTGACGAAGTCCAGAGCGCTAGTCACTTCATGAATGCAGTGTTGAAAGTCTGAGCTGCGTTGCTCAATCCAAATGGCATTCGAAGAAACTCGAAAAGTTCAAAAGTGGTAATAACTGCAATTTTGGGTATATCTTCTCTGGCTACAGTAATCTGTTGATAAGCACGCACCAAATCTAACTTGCTGAATGTGGGTGTTTTTTCCATATAAACAAGTAGTTAAATTCTGCATATGCGGGATTGGATACTTGTCAGGGACTGATGCTTTATTGAGCCCACGGTAATCTCCGCACGGGCGCCAATCACCTGACTTTTCATGGACCATATGTAACAGGGAGGGCGTATTATCCAGGGTTCGAGCATGTGCTGGAACTATGCCATGGCAAGTTTTAGTTTGTCGGGAGCGACCCGGCTTGGCCATGTTGAGACGGAGGGGTCTCTTAGTGCGATGTAGTGTGTGACACTAGAAGTCACTGTTGGGATATCGTTTGATGTGCGAACGAGCTGTGGGACCTCAGTGAAGAGATCTTCAAATTGCCTAGGGGTGGTAGGTTGGGCATATATGGGTGTCATGGCCGCAACGGTTGCGTACGTGCGGGTTATGCTTAGCCGAGTGCTGGAATTGGTTAACAGACGGGGTCTTGTATCGACCAGAAGGTCGAACTGCCGGAGAACATCGACAGCGATTATGGCGAAAGGTACCGCGGCGATTGTAAATACCCAACAGAATGTCCACCGGAGGCCTGATTTAAGCGTTAGAGACCGCTGTCTATATGTGGTTATAGGCGTGCCATTTGCAGCACGGAGCAGTGGGTTGTAAGGATTTGGCACCTCGGCTTTTGTAGACGGAAACACGCTAACTTGCGCCCCGGTATCAGCCAAGAACGTGTCTCTGGTTTCTACACCCTTCACAAAGGTGAGGCGACAAAGTTCGACGCTGACAACGTTAGTTGCTATTACGGCCGGTCTGGAAGTTTCCCTGCTTGGTCGGCTGGTAGGCGCACAGTTCAACGCACCTGGTGAATCAATGGCCAAAACGTTGGTGATGCCGACAGTAGCTGTCTTTCTGCTGCGACATTGTCCACCTGGGGGATCTGCTAAGTTGACGGCGTGCTGAACGACCTAAGGGGATTCTGCTGAAATCGCGGCGCGAAGTTGAGACTTCTGTCCATAATGTTTTTATGTTTGATGCTGACGTGGAGGGGCCGTTCTCACTATGTGACGGAGTACTTCTTACCGGACGTGGCGCCCATGTTGGGACGCTAGCCTGGTTAAGAAGTGGCTGAAAACGTTCTATTACCTGATCAACTTTCTCCGCTGCCTCCGCTAAAGATTGTAATCTTGCAATAGACACAGTTGCCTGCGTTGTTTTCGGTAGTCCTTATATCCACAGTTTGCAAAGGAGAGACTTCTTCATGTGCGACTTGTCTAATAGTTGTTGAATTTCCCGGAGTAAGGTTGTAGAGCGTTTGCCACTCAGCTTTAGCTTGTTAATTGATTGCTGCAAAGAAATCTTTTCCGAAGGAGTAACTCGCTTGATTACTGCCCCTTTGAAAGTTTAATAACGGCTTTCTGTAGGCTGATTCACTAACACGTCTCGGGTTGTATCGTGACCTCTTTCGGCAAACACACTAACTGGTTGAATTTGGCCTGATCGAAAGATACTCAGTTATTTCAAAATTCCGCCATAAGATCCGGTCCATTTCTAAGAACGGCGGGACTATTAACGATACGGTTATCGTGGGGCACTCGAAGAACTTAGAATTGTTACTAGACAAGTTATACAGTAACAATTGATTAAACCGGTGATAGAGAATTAATAAAGGCAAACATATATTCTGTTTCGAATACGCAAGACAAAAAAATGTTACTGAACGAACTCACCGTAAACGGCAAAGTGTAACAACGCGTTCAAAATTTATTTCCGGTTCACGAGTCGTTGGAACCAGTTCAACAGAATAATACCCAGTCAGCACCCACTATCAAAAACCGATCGACAGTGAAAACCGAAGACTCAGCGAGTTGACCCCCGTGTATTGATACCGACCCTGAAAAATCGAGTGTACATAGAAAGCACGTCAAGTTGGCGAGGCACAAAGCGAGTTGTATTTTTAGCTTCGAGGTGGATATTAAAAAATGGATAGCTTGACTCAAACAAAAGTGGGTGAAAGCCAAAATAATCAAAAATGTGAAAATAAATGCGACTATCAAAAATACGGTTTTTTATATTTGCTACAGTATACATATATATTATACATGCAAACGTGTGTGTATGTTGCTTGCTTTACGCCATGAAAAAACAGGATGCAGCATGCGATTTTTCTCATTGAAGTGTAAGAGTATATTCGGTATAAAATGAATCCATACTTTTTAAAGCTATTTTGCTTATCACACTGTTAGCAAACCAGATTAACGTTTCGAAGTCTTATTAATGTCGTTAGTAGGAATACATTGATAAATGCCATCATTGGTCTAGTGTGGCAATTTTGGGGTGGAATACACGTCAGGTTGTTTTCCGTCCTTGAAAACTACATGAACTGCTAGGCTGACGTAAACTATGGAAGCCTATAATACAGTTTACTCCTAAGCGCCGATTCTCTAGTGATAATAGTTTTACCACTACAAAACGTTCGAATTGTAGTAGGAGTTCAATCCCTCGGTCCTCGTAGTTCATTATTGGACAAGCTGTAATGCCTTTATCTTTTTTCCAGTAAGTTTTTCATGCCAGTCAAGGAGACGAGCAAAACAATTTTTTGTTATGTTTACTTCTATTCGGGCCAAATGTGGTTGTCGTTTGATCGTACAGACCATAAGCTTGGGCCTTCGGAAATGAAAGGATTATTTCAACGTACACTTCCGTTATAATCATAAGTGAATCTGTACAGCTGTTTCATTTTGCAGTTGCCACTACGTTTATCTCGTAGTTCGCATCTTGTCTGAAAAATAAATGCGCCTAACGTTCTTGATCTTTTTTCGAAATATCCCTGTTACCACCGTTACTTTTAAGAACTCATACTTTTCTCTATAATATAGGTTTGGTTCACAATGTAGTGTGGGATTTGGTATAGGAATGATACTCCAATAGTGGCGAAAAAACGTCATAACTTCTTTGTCAACAAAGCCAATGAGGTTTTGGTCAACATAGTTCGCCCATCTAGGACAAATGACTTCAATTTTCATTTGTATTCAGCGTACATTCGAGGCCGAAAATCTACAAACACCTCCCATGTTTGTTTCTACAACATTGTCCCACTGAAACACATAAGACTAGCGGCCTTTTTCTATCTCAGTAAACTGCGTTATTATACATCAACCAAACGACGATCCATCAGGAGGATTTCAATGTAATCGGCATCCACAGTCAACACATTTAAGAAAAAGACCGGCAAGGACCTTAAACAAAAGCCACTCTTAACGTAAATTATGAGACAAATATGTAGATCTAAAACAACCGAAAAATCAATGGCTGGATCCGTTCGAAATAATAAGAGATAGAGAACTATATACCGAGAGCATCAAGTCTAAACTCAAGCCTGTTGACAGCCGTGCGGGCGGTAATCCTCCGGCAGTGAGTTCCAACGATCCTCAGTGCATTTAGACAGCTGTATCATGGTATTCGCGCATACAGACGGTGACCTATTAGATTTGCTGGTGTGATGACATAGGGTCAGAGGACGAGCATTACCGAGTAGTCGGACTAGATCTGAGCAGATTTTCTTGACGTGTTTATGTGTGGAGTCCAGATCAAACCGCCAATGACGCAGAGAGAATATACCTAAACTTTCCAGTTTGTGAAAAGTAAACCGGCCTTCACAATCTGCACAACATGACTACTCACAATCAGAATATGTTCTTGTGTCAGTTTGTGTTGTATGAAACATGGTGGATTTATCTGAAGGACGCTGCAACAAAAATACCCCCTTTTTAATTTACTAAAAGTTCTTCTGAACATTCATAGAATTCAAAAACACAATGAGGTCGTTAGTCGCTAGAGAGCACTGATTTTGAATCAACTGAAGATGACTAATCTTGTAAAATTTTGTTGAGGCATCTAGGGCTCTTCAACTTTCGCCGATATATATTGTTGCGGGTTGGCTTGTGGAGTCCAGTAAAAATTAGTACACACTTGTCTCAATTTATCAACATCAGTCAATTCCGACACGTCTAAAATGTATCTTTAAAGAAAAACTTTAATCCCAGACACCTCCGTTATCATCTTAAGTTTGAGGTCGCTAGAGAACCTCTGTACAGACCCATCTGGCACCTTTGGACCATTGCTTAGATACAATGAGAACGACAGCACTCTCAATGTGCCAGCTTGTGGAAACGATTGCTAGGGAAGTGTGTCAAGAAGTGAGACAAGAATCTAGCTGGTATCTCTACTAATCGCCTCTCATCATTCATCTGACAATATCTTATGCCCAGTAGGCTTCTATAAACCTTTGTCGGTGATACGCATAAAACGTGAGCAAACTGATGCGCTTTTTGGTTTAGTCCATCCAGCCTGGTCATCTTTGTGAATTTTATTTCTTTGTTGGTCACGTTGTTATCGCACAGAAGCCGATTTTTGAAATCCTTTGTTTTAGTCCACCAGATTATTAGGAAGACTCTCGCACGAATAAGGTGACGTAGTGATTAGTCAAGAAGCAGTCTTTGAAGGAGTCGGACTCCTTAGAGATTCATTCTGCGATCAGTGCTGCTATTATCAAGGGTCTTTAAAAGCAACGTTGTTGGAGGTTGGCACTGAACTTCGTAAGATCTGTGTTAACTGTTTCCTTACATATTTCATCCGATAACTAGTTAAACCTAAAAACGCGCTTACGTAACGTCTTTATGTCTAATGTTAGTTATATGAGAAAAAACGCTGAGATACGTTCTTCGCGTCTTTGCTGGTCGTTGAAATATACTCTTACTGTTCCTGCCTTTCTGTAAAGAAGATCTGGAAATAACTTTATCTTTGTGATACCCAGAGACCAAGTCGATCAACTCCCCGAATTTACTTCGTGATACATCTGCTGTATCCTACTTTGCAATTTGCCAGTCCGTTTCCACCTCATAAAACCTCGCCAGATTCTGTCTTACATAAATCATTAACCGAAAGGCAAATCATTTCGATCACAGTCCAGTAGTAGTTCGAACTCTACCAAGACTTCAGACAACCAAGATCAGTGAGGATTCTTACGATCATCCAGTTATTGCAGCCACTGATGGAGCTGTCGATACGTGCTATAACATAACAGCCTCCACACCTGGATAGCAGTTTGCCGTTGTTTGTGGGTATTACATAACAGTCATGTTGCAGCTCTGGATGTGGTTCACAGTTCTGTTTACCACAATGGCTACAATGAGTGGCATCTGAAAATCTACTGGCCGTTCTGAGGAAAGTCCGACTGCCTCTAAGAGGCAGTACATACGCGGTACACAGAAGCATATATGAAACTAGGCGCACCGACGTTCACACTAAAATAGCTACTTTTACGTTGTAATTTGAACATTCAGTTGAAATACAACTGTGAGTTTTACAGATAAACGGACGAAACAGCAATGGGAGCTTCTCTTGGTCGATTAACCACTTCCTTAAGTAAGCAACTGGAAGCGTCTGTCTGATCAAGTGGTAAAGGCGTTGATTGTCTAGTTTAAATTTCGGGTCTTTTCGGAGTGAAAACTGCAAAAACAACGACTTCCTTTGAGCAGTGGGGATGCACTGACGGTTGATGCACTGATGTACTCCAGTGCGAAATGATCTAGGTATCTGCTTTCAGCAAAAAACTGCAGTTCATCTTGTGTGATCTTTAAGGAGCACATTTTTCCTACTGTGTTTGTTGGGCAACGAGACAGATCATGTTCTTACCTAAGATACCCGAAGGTGTGAAAAGGTGTATGCTGATCAGTCCTGGTTGGTTCCTGATAGACATATCTTTTGGCGGAACCGTCAGCTGTGTTTTTTCAACGCCACACTTACTAAATGAAACAATCTGCCGATTTTTGCCTATAAGTTAAACAATAAAGAGGGACAGGTCTCATTGAACATCTGTAATATGTAATCAGTATAAGCGTTTTTGAGTGGTAGGACAAAAATGTCTCTAACGTGTCTGCAGTAGACCTGCATGCTATTAATTAACTTGTGTGACTGTTGTGCTTCTAGCCTTCTCCTTGAAAATTTCAATCAGTTGTGGACCAAGAGGAGCTTTCATTGCTGTCCCGTCTGTTCGTCTGTAAAACTCACAGTTGTATTTCAACTGAATGTTCAAATTACAACGTAAGAGTAGCTATTTTAATGTGAACGTTGGTACGCACAATCTCATATTTGCTTCTGTGTAATGAATCATTTATTATAACGGGACCCTAGTCAGCGGAGAGCATACGTCTATGAAACACATTCGGCATTCACTAATGTTCGTTTTCGAAACATTTAACAAAAGCAAAATAGTTGCGTAAACTATGGGGACTGAGCTGTTAACGGATAGGTTCGAGTATTTTGGCGAACCAACGTTGTGTCAAGGGTGATTATTATCAATATTATTACTGCGTATGCATTATTAATTTGCCGCTATGCTAAAACTTGCAAAATTTCGACTTGGCCTCCGTGCAGAATGAGCGTTACAGATAGCGTCAAAATATTGTGCTGTATATTTTCGGTAAACAGTTCTAGAATACACGTTTGATGTTTCTTGTTTTGTTTTTTTTGTTACAGCAAGCTTCTCTCTGTCTTCTTGTCCAATCGGCAGGCCACGTTCGGGCACGAAAATCCACAACCAGTTGCGGTCACAGCCTGTGCGTTTGATTCCAGTGGGGCCAGACTTTTCTGCGGCTATCAGTCTGGCCTGATTCATGAGCTTGATTTTGTCAAAAATCGGTATTGTGTTTAGTTTTCTCGCATGTTTCTCATTTTCGCTTATCATTTAGATATCATTTGTTAGCCCGCCTAGGACAGCGCATCACAGTGATGTCTACCCATCCGAAGATTAACCATCTTTACGTTGGTTTAAACGATCGGGTCATTCGTGTTCTGGACTCAGGTAACATAGATTGTTCTCTGATCTAGTTTGTCCATACACTATTTTAAACATCAGCTGTTAACAGAACCAGCTTACTCATATCACTGAATGGCAACCATAATCATCAAACTGACAGGCGGCACTTACCAACTTCGTTCACCAAGGTGGTTGGGTCTTTCATAGTCAGTGATCACGTCAGTGTTTTGGCACAGCTGTGGTTTCATCTAAAAGTCATCATGCTGAGCATGATACAAAGTACGTAATCCAACCTGAGTGAACTGTGCCTTTTCATCAACTCGCTTTTCGGTCGCGATCCTGGAGACTTCCACAATATTTACCGACGAAAAGTTGCATTTTCCTCAACATCACCCCACTTGATACCGACTAACTGGTGGAAACAGTGGTGTTCAAATGTCATATACAGCTTCCACACGAGCGAGCCAGATCTCTGCTCTGTGTGGCAAAACTAGGCGTGCACACTCGCTGTAAGCCTTTTCTTGCTCAGTTAGTTTAATAAAAGCCATGAATTCAGCCTAACTGAGAAGTTCCTGATCGCGGGGTTATCGATTTGAGTGAACAAAGCGTCTCTATATTTCCTCCTTTGGAAGCGATCTAGCAATATGAACACTATTCACGCAAGTTTGCGGTTGAGCGTTTGGATATGATTAGTTGGTCATGCCTATTGTGAGGTTACTAGGGTCATAGTTAACACGCTGGTCTTTCAGGCATGGGAGTTGTAGTGCAAATTCTAACTCGGACAAGGAGACGTACTACTGATGAGCTATAATTATGGCGGAATTCGAGTCTAGCGTTTCTACTAATTGACAGTCGAACGTCTTCCGGACGCCACAAATAACGAAAACTACCTAGTGCATCCCATGCTTTCGTCGTCATTGCGGACACTCCATCAGCAAGTTTATGAAATGGCAAAGCCGGGTGGGCGGGACGATCGACGGGCCTGAGCGAATTGCCCGCAGGGTCAATGCTGTTAGCTCTTACCCTGACTTTGGAGCAACACTACATCTTGAAAGTGCGAAGTGCATACCACACAAAACGGTCACATCATTCATTTGGATTAGCATGATCCGCACATTATTTGCTTAGGTAGTAAACTGAGTATTGTCGTTCGTATACTCAATGCTCAGCAGAAGCTCTATCCTGCAATCCTTGGAACCTCCAAATGTTCCTTCCGGAATACGACCTATCACTTAGTTATAAAGGAGGTGCGAGACGGGATACCCTGTCAAACATCTCTTGAATTAGTGAATACTGAAGATAACTGTCAATACATGCGGTCTCTGCACACAGATGGCATATAGTGATTTCAACAAAGGCGTTTTTCATTGAGATCCCTCTGAGATGGAGAAAATTTAAGGGGGCATAATAAGCAACCGATTCGAAGGCCGCCTTTAGACCAAAAATTAGCACGACAGTTGGCTGGCGAAAGAAAGGCTAATGCTCGAATGTCTGTTTCATGGTGAAGCTATCATCAGTACACTGACAGCCAGATCACAAACCCTCCTGCTTTATCCGTTTTAGCCTGCTCCGTATTCCGGAAGCGACTTCTTTGTGAGACCCATAAACAGCTTGAGTGCTGTGGAAACCTTGGTGATGCTTACGTGGTTGTCACATGATACTGATACCTTTTTTGAAATTTGGAATAACTATTGGTGAGCACCAGTGACGATTCACCTGTTCAATCTCTCTTACTGAACGAAGTAAGGAACTGGAGAAAGAATCTTGAGGCCTGGCGATTTATTATGTTCTAGTAATTTGAGCTCAAACATCGATTTGGTTTCTGACGGAAGACTGCCGGTAATGTAGTGATTGTACACACTATTTCGGGAAAATTCCCATTGAATCTTAGAAGAAAACCACGACCGGACAATCGTTTCCGATAACCTATCATTATCAGATCAACGCAATTGTATGGGTTCAGCGAGGTTAAAACAGACGTGAAACAACGGGAAGAGGTTTAACAGTACGTCATTCAATCAGTAGAGGCGTTACAATCTTCCAAACGTTTATAAGCTGGCCATTCAAATGTCACATCATCAATATTATTGATGGGTTGCTTGAAGTTCCACACACTATTACGTCCGAGACTGTGTGACGTAGTTGTGTGTGAAGCTCCATACCACTCACCGATAAAATTGGTGATTTGATTTTTGTACGGCTTAATAATAAATATCTGGAATTTCTGCAATGCTTCACATGGTCCAGTAATATTTTTCTAAACGTCTTTCCGCTGTTCATTCACTGTTCTAATTTTTTTGAACCTATTTAATTGTATTGATCTGATAGTAAATTATCGTTATTGTGCAAAACCGACTGTGTTGCCTCAGACTAAAAGAGATGCTCTTTAAAGTGTCCAATCCATCAGTTAAGTTTCACTGGAAAACTGCAAATTTTGTGAAGTATCTTTTTCACGTGTAGTCTCACTAACATGCCTACGGTCAATCGGACCACGAATTAGGAAGAATGACATTCGAGTATTTCGTGTTCTTTCTCCGTCCTTGTTTAGATTCGGCAAATGGGCTGGTTTGAACCAGTAATCTTCGTGAAAAGGAGTGCATGCTTTTGTGGTAAAATGTTTTTGACTACCTTGATTTTCGTGTTTTGCTGGACATTGCAGATTATTGCTAGCGGCTCATCGTTGCTAAACTTTAAAACTAGCCATACTGCTGGAAGCATGCATGATACTCTAAGTTGGCGTTGATCTTATGACCTTTGTTGTAAAAGCATCTTCACACGGCGGTTGATGAGTTTGCGTCTACACGTTTGCACTGCGTCCTTTTTTGGTGAAGCAGAAACTTAGACCTTGAACACGAAGGAGGATAGGAAACCTTCTCTAGTCTCCAATGGAGTCTGCGTAATCTCGTTGGTAATGACTGTTTCAGATACAACGGTGATTTTGTGGCTTAGCTTAGAATGGTTAAAGAAAAGATATTATGTGCTTCCTGTCCAAGAACAACACTGCACTTGATAGGATTCGACAGATAGATGATACTAACTTTGTCAACTTATTTGCTCGAAGGCAACCGTCCTTTTGACCACAGTGGTTTGCATGCAGTGGCATACTTTCGACTTGTGTTGTATCATGTTGAACCTAAATGGATTTTTTCACAAATTAGATTTTGCCAGCATATTGGCATTCGTGGTATCAGGAATCTGTTGAGAGCACTGTATTCTCATTCTACAAGCAGGGTGAGAGTTTATGGACAACTGTGTCGGACGGTCATCACTTCTAGTAAAGTTTGTAATTGGTGTCCGATCTTCCTCTCCCTGTTCAGTTTTGTCATGGACGACATTCTGTAAAGTGCGCTTGAGGACTTCAGTGAGCTTGGTGTTGAGCTTCTTACCGGCACTAGGTTGACAGACATGGAGTATGCGGATGATATTGTTTTATTTAGCCCCTCTGCCGAAGACACACAGACCATGCTGAACAAGGTGAATGATCCGGCTGGTTTGCATCAGATGCGCTTCGCACCTTCAAAGTATAAAATGCTGCTTCAAGAATGGTTCGAATCCAGCCGTAGCCCTGACTTCTCACAATTGAGTCTCATAAAAAACTATAAATTTGCCAAACTACTTATTAGTAATACACTCCCACCCCTGCCTTCTTTATTCCAGGCAATCCACTTAAGATGTGAACAGTTTCACATACTTGGATAACACTATCTCATTAGTCTGAAATATTGCTGATGAGATATCAGCGAGGATAGTAAGGGCATTAGTTGCGTTTGCCAGCCTGCATCATCTGTGGCATCGAAAAGACGTTCGATTTTCGCTTAAAGGAAGGGTATATAATGCCTATGTGCGTTCCATTTTGCTTTATGGTTCGGAAACGTGGCCTGTTCACAAGGATGATATCAACAGAATTGCTGTGTTTGACCATCGTTGTCTCCGCCAACTAGCCCAAATTAAGTGGACTGTTCGTGTGAGCAACACGGCCGTTCGCTGACACGTATTCCGGAGCGTTCGGGATGCGCGGTCAATTGATCAACTACTCACGTCGCACAGCCTACGATGGTTGGGTCACGTACTCCGTATGCCAGCTGATCGTTTGCCGATTGTCAGATAACTATTGATGTCAGCTATCGGTGTACCGATGTCTACGGTAATGATGATGTGGATGTGATTTGATTATTATCTCTGCTTCAGCTGATCAACAGCGCGTTACCCTGCTTGAATTGATGATTGAATTACGGTGTATTAATCACTAGACTAACAGTTAGCCTACCTGAACCACCCTATTCACTAATGGGTAATTCTCTTGTTGCTGACCCCCTTAAAAAGATGCCTTCTTCATTTTGACCGATGCCTCAAGGACGTCATTTATTAGGAAAGTTGAACCAACAATTTCCATTGAACCTCTCTTCAAGTGTTTTGGTTGAACGTCACCAAATTTTGCTTGCAACCCTCTCATTTGGCTAGCCCAAGTACATTACTGCCAATTTTCTGCTGTGGTAACTTGAGCCACGCACATTTGTGCAGCCCAAGTACCCACTGGTCTATCTTGATCGCAGTACTGTTAACTGCAGGTCTAATCTATTGATTATGGTAACTCATGCTTCTGCAGGTGTTCTCAAATATAGCCATCCATTGAAAATGTTAACACTAGTGTCCTAAAGATGACTCATCCCTGATTCTCTTATTTCCAAGTGATCTCCCGCGTGGCATCATCTTCCCTCCAGCTTACTGAGAATCGGTTTCTAACGGCCGCACCTCCAGTTTTCCATGCTTGGATGCTTAATTAAGAGCTGGTTTTCATGTAAAAAGTTCGAATGGGTAGTTTTAAAGTTTCGTTTGGTTTGATTTCCTCTTGTTCACCCCGAAGATGGTGTATCTGCTGTTCTGATTTAAGTAGTACATTCGCAATACTGAATCTTTTCCGCTCTCACTTCCTTGCTCCAGACACCGGTAGCGAACGTGGTATACTTCAAGGTCACACATCTAGCATAGTGAGCATTTCTGTACAACCTGGTCGCGGACTTTATGCAGTTACTTGCGGTTTGAACGAAGCGATACTCTGGAATTTGAACACCCTCCAGAAGCGTTGCAAATTGAACATGGAACACAACGCAAGCCTGGCATCTGTGAGTTCACCTCAATCCTACAAGTAACGAATCTACCAATATGTTGAACTCGTAACATATCTGGACAGATACAATGATATTCGTTGTCTTATAATATCTGTTTGTCTCAAAGCTCTGACTGCTGTAGTTTCCACTCTCAAAAAGACTATATCAATCCGTTTTTTTTGATTCCACGAGGAATGTACATCAATGTATGTGTCAGTGTTTCTATTCATGTTTCAACCCTTAACATTTCAAGGAAACTATGGAGTCTGCCAGATAACTTCATTTCTTACATTCTTTTCAATCACACATATGTAACACTTGGGAATAAATCGAACAAATAAGTAAAAGGAATAATTACCGATAATGTTCTAAAGGTCACTAACTTTGACTAATACAATCAGTGCAGAAATAATCTAACGGTAAAATCTTTTTAGGCGCAGAGTGGATGTTTGTGATGAGTGGTTAACAACAACTCGATTGACTTGTGTGGTTTCACGCAATTACTTGTTGTGATCACGCGGGCCGATGGACTAAGTGGTGCTCAGTGACCAATCTGGTCACATTATTGTGGGCTCAGAGCTTGTTTTTCTCAGCTCTTTGTCAACCTAACCGTTTTCAGCTCACTTGTGATCCTGTATGTTGCACGAGGGTAAATGTCTTTTAAAGAGGAAGTTAACAATTCAGTCTAATTCTTCAAGCAACATGTTTGGAATCAGAAGGTAGCTGATGTCACGAACAAAACCGTAGGCAAATGATTAAAAAGGCGAAGATCATTAAACCAGTAATAATTGTTTTTTTACGTCATATTGTTTCGTGACAGAGTGAGCGCATCGTCAATGTAACACTCTGTTTAGGTCATTTGGGTTGAAACGTGAACAATTGGTTCCCTTGCGATTTTCTGTCAGTCATGGTTTGCTTGCGTACCTTTGGATTTTCTTCAAAATTACGGGTGAAGTTTTCATAACGTAGAACGTTTTACTGCACATAATTATATTTGCATATTTTTCTGTTATGCTTGTTTACTGTTAGGCAAAGTATTTCTTCTTTTTCCCATAGCGACCATTCTGTTTGTCTACTGCGGATAATACGTTTCAGGCGCTTCTTGATTATTAATTTTGAACGAAATTATGAGTAGGTTTGAAATTCTTTCCCGATCGTATAGTACAGATAATAGCTTTTTATGTTTTCATTTAAATCGAAGTACGCCCAAGACTGATTATTCATGATGGCGAATCAGATATGAGAAGGCTTCTGAATTAGAAATGAATCTATCCTAATAAAATATAATTACAATCTGCTTACAAGTTTGAAGTGTGATGAATACTGGCATTTTCTACTGACTCATAGACAACAACTTTACATTGGTACGAATCGCTTTATATACTAAGCAAATAGATGAGTAGGTAATCCGTCCGTTATTTGTGAAAGATTATTTACACGGGAAGTCGTTTTTAATCACAAAGGGACCGACTTGGGTCGATCGATTACAACGGCTCCAGCACACCGCAGGAGTCGTGCATGAGAGTGAAGTAATACGACTTCGAATACACAGGCATACAGGATGTTCTTTTGTTTCCAATGTGGTACGATTGGCTTCTTATATTTTCTCACAAAATCGAGCAATTGTCCGTATCGCTGTCTTCTCAATGGTTAACTTAATCTGGTTCAACTCTCATTCTCAATTCACCTGCTAGGTTTTCTTCCTCGCTCCTGATGGAGAACAAATGCTTTGTTCATTTCGCGACGGATCGATTTACGTGTGGAACGTAACTTCGCTTGATTGTTCGTACCGGCTGTATAGCAGAGAGCATTCTCGGTCATCAAACTATCGAACTTTTGCTCAGACTAGGTTTGTTGTTAGAACGCCGTGTTGCCTATACATTTCGAATTCTTTTTCATTTGGTTTAATCAGCTGGCTGCCTGCTACGTCTCCATATAGAGGGACATTCACTTCATTGTATTGCTCGTTCGGATGTGGTGCGATTTTGCACACATCGATTTATTCGTTTTCTGATTCTCATAGTGATAGATCATCCGTAATTATGCTTGGTTTCTCCCTTATTCATTGGTCTGTCTTTTTATTTAAGCTTCATTAGGTCTAATTATTGTCTGTTCGGGCAACGCAGTTCCAGCCGTTATCTCTCGCGGGAAATTATTTATCACTACTTATGAGTAGTTTGACGTTTTCAGTTAACTTTTGACCGGAGCTTGTGTAATTGAAATTGTCAAAGCCAATGTTATGTGCCCTCCAATTTACATACACACATGCTAATGAAACATGCATAGCATAATTCATCAAAGTTGCAGTATTTTGCATGGATTAGCAACACTCGCGAATCACCTAATCAAGTTATTAACAGGTGTTCATACCCTCTAGCCTTGGTCGTATGACCATACAACGCTGTATGTAGACTTATTGTCAGACATTGAGATTATTATAGTTGTTGGCCGGTTTGTGTGCTTAGAAATTAACATCAGCGGCAGCGGAGGTGTAGGGAATGAAATAGAAGTGTGAACCTCAAAGGCTAGGGAGGTATTTGCTAATGTAGGACACATCTGGCGACACGGCGTCATCTCTTTGAGGCTTAATGGTCGCATGTATAAGGCGACAGTGACGTCTGTATTGCCTCACGGCTACAAAACTTGGCCTCTGAGGACAGAAGACGCACACCGTCTTTAGGTAGATGATCGTCAATGTCTGCGTTCGCATCAGGTAACATCAATGCCTAGATTAAGAGGTGGTTACTTAGTGATGCGTATCAAGCGAGTTCCTTTGTTCAACAGCCTAGATGGTTGAGCCATGCACTTGCGATGCCAGGTAGTCGTCTACCGTACCAAGCACTTTGTGAATGCCATGACCGATCGGTTCACTGTGCAGGTTGAGTCAATGATGACCTGACAGTTGAATAAGGTCATTTCTCAAATAGATGGTCATTGTAGGTCGGGCTTGTCTCTCGGACTGGGATTCTCGCGACTAAGAAACGGAAGTATGGGACATCCAGTTGGTGTTGCAACATGTTTAAGTTGACTGGATAAGTCCCCATGGTATCACAGTCCGTTAAAGTTCATTGGTTCCAGTAGTTGCTTGGATTTACTGTTCGGACTTTCTCGAAGTAGTTTTCTTCCTTACCTTACATCACTTGTTTTTATCCGATCCTGTTCATATAGACCACCTTGGCTTTCTGTTATCTTTACTTCAGTCACGGTCAGTACTTATTTGCTGCCGGTCACTCTGCATACATTCATTTGTGGCGATTGACTTCGACAGACGACAATCTTTGCCCTGTGCCTGGACACGAGAACACTGAACAGCTT
Organism: Paragonimus skrjabini miyazakii; assembly: GCA_014338405.1. Taxonomy (NCBI): domain Eukaryota; kingdom Metazoa; phylum Platyhelminthes; class Trematoda; order Plagiorchiida; family Troglotrematidae; genus Paragonimus; species Paragonimus skrjabini miyazakii. Next base: position 42,448 of record JTDE01004659.1, on the reverse strand, counting down.
GACTTGCTTTCCGACCGCCGTTGTTTGCACGAGGTGATTCAACTTCCTCAAAGGGTCTCCGGAACACGACATCTGGCCTGGGTTCCTAAATCCTCACTGAACACATTCCCCGCCGTAGATGTTGAGATGGAATCTGTAGAAGTGAGTTGTATTATTATGTTTTATGGTTCACTTGGAAACCTGCGATTCACTTTACACCTTTTTTAAATATCTGCTGTCGTTGTATAATACTGTTATGATTTGAGTTTGCCAATCAAGTCATAGTGATCGAATTATTATCTGTCTGTTTTTCGGTTCATTTAATTATCACTATGATTGCTTTTGGCTTGACTTCATTTCATTCGTACAACGTTGACGTGATCCATCTCAGTAACAGAGATGAGCATTGCCGACGGGGCCCTGTTTAAGACTCGCTAATGAAATGTTCTTTCAAAAAAGCTTTTTACAATCCATATTTTCACTCATTTGGGCGCAGATTTATATTAATTTGTTTCAGATGAACTCACGAAATCCCACCACCTTTTGTTCTAGTGGTTTCATTTTTGAAAAGGGGAACAATCCGGAGCTCTGAAAAGTCGTTTTCAAGGAGAATGTGTAGCAAACTAAATATGACAAATAACTGTTGCGTTTGACTTTGAATCACATTTTTGTTGAGGCGATTGATTTGTAAGCTTATGGCATCAACTTTCATCATCATCATCGTAGACAGCAATACATCAGTGTTTCACACCGATGTTTAACTGCCACACAACCACGAAGAAGGAGGAAAAGCAAACCCTATTTAGGAAGAGAGAAGAACAAAGGGAGAGGGTAGGGGACCTAACCGCTAAAAATAGCTACGTCTATATTCAAACATACAACATCAAGGCGCCTACACCTTGAAAACAAACAACCGAGCTGTAAGTGAAAGTAAGGCGTCACCAGCAAGACGGCTTCCTTACGGCTTTCACTGCCGCGCGTCATTAAGTTCACTCACTTCACAGACAACTCGACCAACCAACGACAACATTCACGCCACTGAGCTCGATTACCTGCCATCTTACCTAACGTCTCAAGCCACCGACTCTCTGAGTCGCGAGGGCCCCAACCCGGAAAACGAACCCGAAATACAATGACCAACCCCTTCGTGAATGATTTCATTCCTCTACGCCAGGTCATCATCTGTCCATCAAATTTAGTAGAGTCACATTTCGTCGCAACAAGTGTAAAAATTCGTGCCATTTGCATAGAAACGTTTTTTTACAAATCGAGGCTTATACCAAACCTAATAATCTTCGGTTCTTTGTTTTGTAGTGGATGTCAGTGACAGTGGCGGCAGCCACTGCTGAAGTATCCTTTGTTGGCCGATCTTTCTTCACTTTACTCGACTTCTACAGTTTAACACTTCTATGGGAAGCCCACCAATGGTTATGAAAACGAGTGGATTGCTAACACTTCATCGCCTTTTTGTTTAGCGCTCTCTTCTTTTATTTCTATAATCATTATTATATCGTTTGTTTTGAAGAGCACTATACACACCTTCGTTCAAACGTACCGGGACATTCATCTCCCTCAAGATAGGGCCAAACGAATTATCTTTTATCACATTCCGCAGAACTAGGCATTGACTGGAACACAGTCTCTCCACTTGAGATTTGCGCGAGATGAGAATAGTGGTGGACAAACTGGGGATGCCCAAACGAATTGGGATGTGGATGTTGCTGATTGGTGTGCCTTTTGGAAAGCGGAGCCACTGCCGAACAAACTGACGAATCGTACAGTCCATGGCTTTGAGCGTGTTACGGTGGACTCGGCTCAACACTAATGAGTGATTCATCTTCGGGATCAGATGTTTTCTCAGGAGTTCAAGGCGTTGATGTGGATTCAAAGGCACTTTGGTGGTTTCTTCCAACATCGTACGAAGTTGCAAACGGTGATTAGTGAATGCTTTATCTTTCCAGGTGAACAGAATACTTTCATTTACAGCTCGGTTGTTTGTTTGTAAGGTGTAGGCGCCTTGATGTTGTATGTTTGAATGTAGACGTAGCTATTTTTAGTAGTCGGGTCCCCCTCCCCTTCTTTTTTCTTCTCCCTTCCTATATAGGTTTTTATCCTCTATAGTTGTGTGGCAGTTAAGCATCAGTGTGAACCACTGATGGATTGCTGTCTATAATGATGATGATGATGATGATGATGATGATGAAATGACACGGTTGATATGACCACATAATAAACACGAAGTATTCGGTCAAGGCATCAGCTTTCAGGAGCTTCAAATGTTTGGGCAGCGATTTGTCCAAACCTGGAGCGGTGCTTCCCATGTCCTCCAAGGTGCGTGACACTTCTTCTCCAGTGATCAGATCGACCAGAGATCAGTCGGGAAACAGAATCGTGCGAGATGGTCGCTCATCAACATGCGGATGAACCGATAGTACCTCGGACCAGTATTCGTTGGAATTATCCGGGAAGCCGCGGTTCATTTTACAGGCAGTTGTCTAGCTACCAGAAAAAACTGCAAACGCAGCATCTTTCTTACGCTGGTGGTATGGCGTTTGGATCAGTGCATAGTTAGTTCTCCGTATCTACTTCGTGGTCACGTGGGTTCCCACGTTAACACGACCACTTCGTCGAGTGGCAAGTCGCCAGGTGTACGGAAAAGTTAGTGAGGCTTGCATGTTCAGCAGCCATTCATCTTGTACCATTATTAAAATGCAGGCATTAGTTAATAATTCGTCACTGTGTAGGAAAGCCTCGCTATTGGATTCCAGCTGGGTAATCGCTGTTTGGATCAAACAGGCAGACCAATAAGGGTTATCAGTAGCTTGGGATCCAATGCCTGATGTCGTGTAAGTCTGTGAGACGGTATTTGGATCGGCAGCGGGGATAGTATTCCTCTGCCAGTTCAGCGCATACAGACGAGTCCGAATGCTATCCAAAGTACGTCCTGAAAAATGTGACAGGAGCCGATGATGAAGTTCGCGTCGGGTAGGGTACGACAGAGCCAGTGTATCGGCACTTCTGATAAGAGAAACCGATTCTTGCTGAGACCAATTGTATCCGGCGGTTTTCATGGTCATGAGTTTCTCATGGTTGCGTTCGACGGGATGTGCATGCCTTCTGTGTTGACTGATACTAATTTTGGTTGGAAAGCTACGGTCACATTTGGCACAGTCAAAGATTGTGATAGGTTGGTTGTCCACTTCCTGCTCTGCACCATTCCTGCGTGGATGCATACGTGTATGCGCGACAAGTTAGCGTTCGATTTGCGAATCTAGCCACATTATGAACAGATGTATTCCGCTCGCTTATCCTGTGCACTGATGGATGCCTGCACGGAGGTGCTGGCGGTAGTTTCATTGTCTTGATCGAATGTAACCAGTACGTTGGCCCTATCTGAAGTTGCTCAACTCTCAGCCAATCAAGGTTTGCACCGAGATCGCCCAGTCGGTACCACGAATAGGTGGTTCAGCGCGCGCACTCTTGCGGGAAGCCCACCAGTGGTTATGGAAACGAATGAGTCTCTAATATTTCATCGCTTTTTTGTTTCGTGCTCTCTTCCCTTATTTCTGCAATCATTATCATTATTATGTATATCCTACGTATAAGTAGCTAAACGAATACTTCCAAAATAACCTCGAAGGGCCCAAACTTCTTATTTTTGTTTTATTGGTTTGCTCATCAACGCTGTTGACAGCAGTGCATCGGTGGTCGACATTGATGGTCAGCTGCCATTCAGTCATCAAAAGCCCTAGTTTGTTGATGAAATCCTTGATTCCAAACTTCCCTGTAAATACACACTTGAGTAGTGCGATCTCCTGTCGATTTTCCACGCTCCGTATCGTTTGGCATCCTCATGTCACAGAATTCTGCTAGACCAGGTTGGCGTTTTTATCGTCAAACCCGACTGAATACTCTCATCCTTTGCGTCTCTGATGATATGGGCTGCCCCGGCGAACATTACTTCACGGATTGCCACTAGAAGCGATGCCTTGTGTTAATTTATTTTAATCGGAGATTTCTACAAACTTCGACAGGTTTGCGTTCATTCATCAGATTATTCAAACTAGTAGCCGCCACGTCATGCACCAGGTTGTCTAGTCTCTGTAATTTAGATTACCAAAAGTGTTTTGTTCAACAGAGGATGCTGTGGATTGATGACCCTTTTATTCATGATGTACATAACTTACTCATTCGGCAACTTAGTTAGCATGGTCAAATTGGTTGGCGGCATCCCAAACGGATTAGCCTGTCACAGTGACCGAGGCCGAAGGACGCCTACACATCAAACCCCCACCGCAAGTGGCTTGTGTTGCACCACTTACGGTTCCACTCACATACCACGTATCCCTTGTAAACCTGAAGGAATAAGATCAGTAGGTGTGTGAGTGAGGCCTTTGTGTCCAGCTGGCCAATGCTGGTTAGCCAATTGAATAGCTCGCAGGAAAAGGAAACCCTTATCTCTCGGAAAATAAACACAAAGAGAGACAGTATTGACAAGATCTAAACTGACAAGAGAGATATGTATGATGTAACACAAGAAGCATTTCAGTATACGAGTGCATTACAGTGGTAATTAATTGGTTCAGTTAGTAGTGTATTCAGTGAACCAAATTACAACGCAATACACAGCCTATAAATCAATTTCAACTAAAGCAGCTGGTCATACATGATGGTCAGTCTAAGTTGCAATCAGAATAGTCGATGACACTCGTGAAAATTGTATCAACCCGTTTGAAAACTCTAGCCCCGAAGGCCACCAGGCTCCTAGTCTGGCAGTTTGTTCATGAGTAGAAGCATGTAGCTGGACAATGTACCATTTCGTTTTGCTTGACGGTCTTTGACTAGTATTGTCGGTTTTCCGCACTATTGACATACGTGTAGTCCAAACACCCTCTTCGACATAATTTGACACTTTTCTTCCGAGTCGAAATGATTTAAGCATTTGTTTTCGGTATTTGCTGAAGTCTTACATGTCAAGTTTTATATGAAACGATTTAAATCTGTGTCAGTTCCTCGGACGTTGGTCGTACAGTTTGTGTGTGATCTCATTCGTGCATCTTGTTTGTGCTTTTCCTTGTCTGTGAGCCTAACGGTATTAAATGTTCAGCTTATGTTACATAAAGGATTTCAGAAAATTCTACAACGAAAGTCTTCTCCCGTTTTCCCTTTTTATTCCTACATTTAGTTTTATCCCGAAATTCATAAAATTCGTCTGCCAGATCTTCGTTTAACGCGTTTTATCGCCATCCGTTGATATACGGAGCTTCAATTGGCTCATATCATGCTCGAACGGTCTTTTAACAATGCCTACATGTTTGTGGAACTACACACTTTTGTCCTTGTTCTACTGTAGTGACGGCAAATAACCTTTGTGTGAAACAGCTACTCATCTTGATAGAGTTTTCCATATTGTGATGACTGACCAAGTCCGAGATGGGATTATTGCAACACTGAACGGAATTTCTTAACATATCCGTGAGATTTGGTTGAAGCCTACAATGAATGGATTACGGACACCACGAGGAATCGAATGAGCTATTACTGAGTGAAATCGGTCCAACTGACGAAAAATAACAGGCAAAATGTTTGACAGAAAACGTCAAGCAAACACACAGAATCAGGTAGGGATGCACAGAGCATTTGAATGAAAACCTCATAGCGTAATGGACTGGACTTCCGGTCCATGGATGCGAGCACACAAGTGGCGTGAAAGACTTGCAATTTTAATATTGAAGATCTTGCTTTATCGTACGACTTTTCGGTACGAAATGTCTTATTTTAAATGATTAGAGAAATAGCATACCTTGACCTGATTTAACTGCCGTTCACCGAAGCGTAGATGATTGATTACTAAATCTTCTGGAAATTGGACAATAACGACAAGCCTCAACACGACTATCGTAATTTGGTCTGATTTCATCTTCATCCACTCGCTTAGTTGAGTGTTAAGTATTCGGTCAGATTATTGATTTCTAGGGACCCTCCAGAAGTGTAACTGATTGCGTCCTGAAGGCGCAGTACATGCCAGTATGTGCTATTCACGATACTTACTCGACCAAACTATGAAACTGTTTAGGTATATGGCCCATGTACAAAGGAGATTAGTCAATCCTTTACCACGTTGCACAGCCTTCCCCAACATCGTTTCACTGGCTTAAGGTATGGAGTGGTGAATGAACGGTCTGACAAATGAAACCGGAATCAACCCTTCGTACATTGTGCGCCTTCGTGATTTACAATCTGCGACTTGGGACGTTAAGGGAACTTGTGGCCAGTCGCGGTCGCCTGGTATGAGTTTGACTTAGCAGGAACTGGAGGTAACAACTGAATCGATAGGATAGTTGCTACAGGCGAGCCATTCTATCGATTCTCTCCTATTTTGGCTTGTTACTCGTCCGTTCGTGTGCCGGTTGAAAGTGCCTTGATGCTGGATGTTTGAGGTTAGGTATATGATTTCTGTGAGTTAGGTCCTATTCCTCCTGCCTCCTGTTTGGAAACTGAAGCTTTTTCATGGATCAGTGGCAGCTAAATATCAAAATCGACCACCGAACTTTTGTCAATATCTTTGTTTGCGGGTATTTCAAATTGCATCTATGATTGATCGATTGAAACTGTCTACCTACTCACACGTGTTCTTTCATGCTTAAATTATGTCAATCTATTCACCGGTGAAATTGGTTAGTTAGGTGGCACTGAACGATGGCTCTTGTGAGTATATGCTTGTGTTAACCTGCCTCACCCAACTTTCTGTTGTAGCAACCATTTGTCAGCTTTGTATACGTACACTCTACAGTTAAGCACAGTGAGATCGATTTTATGCAACTGTGTACTCAGTCATATTCAGATTATCTTAAAGGCCGTTGCTATGGCTACGAACAGATACAATTTATTCAACACTTTTGTATATCGTAACTTATAATGCGACTCTGACTGAAGCAACAATCAGTCAGATAAAAAATAAAATACACAACCTACGTTTTAAACCAACACTTTCATTGGGAACAGTTTTGTCTTTCTCTAGGCTCACTAGATAGTAATAGTTTGATGGAGATTTGGTTTGACGTATGTTGTGGAAAAAGAAACGATCAAATGGATTACTGATCCTATGTACATCACCTTACATTTCCACTTTATAAGCTTATATGTTTGTGAGAAAAGAAAACAATCAGAGGGCCAACTTTAATGTTTTTATATTGATCAGGAAATACAATCTTTTAGAAGACTCGTGAATGTAAGGAAAAGCGTTGGATCAGTAGAAGGGCGTTGGTGTAAAACTTGCAAACACATTGAAACAATGTGATAACATAACCAATAAAAATACAAGTAGGCAGACATACACAAACATCTGATGATCCATGAGTTGCTAAGAGAACTGCAGTGATAGTTAACTCTCGCATGTCCTTTGAATAAACAGAATTTTCAACGTTTCACCCGAAACAATCACGACCATAGGATTAATTAGTGTGTTCGAGAATTGACACACCCCAGTTGAGTGGAAACTCTGCCCATTTGAGACCCCAGTTTGATATTCAGTTCCTGGTTTATGTGAAAGAACTATTTCGGACCTGATGGAACGGTTATTTATTTGAAGCTAATTGAGGCAAACAGGATGTACATCAATACGAAGATATCGGTCAAAACTATGTTAGATTTGTAACGGTAGGTTGATATAGTGGATCACGTATTCAATTTATCATTATGTCTGTAAGATTCATTTGGTCCGAAGTGATCAATTTGTCAGGTTTCAGATTTCACCGATATTAGTCATTAATAGCCATCTCACACAAAGTCTACTCAATGCCAATCGGCTATAAACCTATTCAAACTGATTCCAACTACCATAGTTATTTCACAAAACTAAAGATATTTCGTATAATTTAATATTCTCACGCTAGCGAAAAACCATTCTTACTGAAAGAATCAATTTGTGTTTGTTGTCACAGTTTTCTCTCCTAGGGAAGCAAATCGCATTTAGTTTAGCAGACGTGCGAGTTTCGTGTTAACAGTCAACCACATGATCATTTCAGTGGAAATGATATAACCATTGGTTGCTACGATCAGAGAGTATAGCACATACATATTAGCTTTCAATACCAGCAGTGTGAGTAAATGGAGTAAAAAAAGTCAAACAAGTTGAAACGGATCTGTCTGTTGTATCTGGACCGTGGTCTCAAAAACCTGACCATTTTCACTACCATGACAGAATGTACTGACATTCACAGTGCTCTTGTGCAGATCGTAGTTGGTTAAACAAAAGACGTATACGCCAGCATAATGTTAAACTGACACTAGACGTTCAATTGCAAGCAACAGTGTGACTCGTTTGTCTCACCTAGACTACAACATGGAACCGGATTGGATTTCTATAACCGCCACTTATTCAAATCTTACAATATACTTGGAGGTTCTGAAATCTTACCTTATTGTCATCATCACCACGTTGAGTTTGGGCTTTGAACCATATCCGATGGTACTATAACTGAAGCTGTAGTTGACCTTAACAGTGGCCCACGAAACAGTAAATTAATTACGTTAACTTTTACTTTGATAATTGTCACTCCTGGAAACGCTCTAAATCCTTGATGGTGGATTCTATTCGTTAAAACAAAAAGGGGGGAAGCCGATGCCAATGAAAATCCCTTCGGTTGAAGCGCAAGAAAAACTAACAGAACAATTTTGCTTAATCATTAACAAATACGGCACAGCTTATTGTGGACCAAAAACTAGATTTTTGGTTCATCACTGACGTTTCGTCTACTTCAGTGTTGTGAACAAAGTTTATTTGGATGTGTTTAGTTCATCGAGGTCATGTCAGCTTGATCTCCGAGAAATCGTTGGTCAGCGCACGGTCGACAAAAAGTATCACAGTTTGTATGGAATATTTCCAGCCGCCATAATCATACACTGAAACACGTCATTAACAAAGCTTAATTTAACGCAAAAATCTTTCCTCCTTTGGAAAACCTCAATTCACCTCTTTGTGCATGAAATTGGCAAATGCGAACGAAAAGGCTTGTTCACATACCAGCTGGTCCGATTCCACGTCATTGGCAGTCCATCTTGACAACTGCTGTATCAACGAAAGTATATCGCCTAATATTGGGTTTTCAATACATCTGATGCAAACATAATCGTCCACCGTTGGATCAGCACATTAGCTTGAAGACACCGTAGCATTCTGCAATGGTCATTCAGTTATATTACAGCGTTTGTGTACATTATCTTGTAAAATCCATTTTCTTTGAAAGTGATTCAAACGAACTTTGGTTCGTGGTCTTCTGATAACGTTTATTGTCGATTTGTTTACATTACTGACAAATAGTAGTATAAAATACCATTGAAAGGTAGAGTAGTCGTATGATTTTATTGTTTGATGTACTTGATAAAATGATGATCCACATCACCGTCAGTGGTCCTCATTATTACATATACTGACATTTACGATTAATACTGGATATTATTGCTGGTCTTGTCTCGTTCTATCAACAGCAGACTGTTCATGCTGCTTGGATTATGTTACTTCTTTGAACTACACAAGCAGATTATTTCTGTAAACTGTCACATGGAATCGTACCGAAATTAGTCAATCTGCAATATGTTTGCCCCATCAACAAATTAGAACACGCGTAATTCAACATTGTGTCCTGTTACGTGACAGCTAACTTCGCTGTGCCCAAGGGGCCACGTTGTTAACTTATCTATTCTCATGTAAATCAATAATCATTTTTTTGACAGATTATTTCGACATTTCCAACTGGATATCATTGCCATATCGTTTATCTGACCGCATAAAATGGTGAAACGCTTGCCACCTGTCTGTAAATTGTTCAGCGTGTGCAATTGTCTTCGTCTCACTTGCTGATAGCCATTGTCATCCAGTAATTCGACAGCACTTGGAGTTGTGTGCGCAAAGTTTTTCCATTTTCAAACAATCGCCTTTCACGAGCTGGATCCCACGCATGCATTCACACTTGTTTATGTAAATGGTAAGCCACGGTTGTTGCGGCAGTCTGAGACATTTGTCCTGATGCGTTGCTATCTGTCTTTGTGTGTGAAAAACTCGTTTGTCACCTTAGCACTACCATGGTAACGATGTTAATGACCGATTAGCACAAAGCACACACACTTGCTGATATACGGTTAAATTTATCAGACCGTAACTCGTGCGCCTTGGTGTTTTTTACTCATCATCCTCATCATCATAGACAGCAATATATCAATGTTTCACACGGATGCTTAACTACCACACAACCACGAAGGAAAATAAACCTATATGGGAAGAGAGCAGAAGAAAAGAAAGGAGGGGAAGGGGACCTAACTATTGGAAAAATAGCTACATCTTTATTCGAACATACATCAGGGTGCCTACAGCTTGACTGCTTCATCAAAATTTGTTTAGCAAAAAGACTGCTGTAACTTGTCATTCCGTTTGTTCGAATATGTTCGATACCGACGGAGAATTCATAGTTTCCGAACTACTTTTAAGCAGTCGGTAGTTTTGTTTATTGATGGAACTTCACTCCTGTCCTTCCAGATATGACGAACATTCTGTGTTCGGAGTGCAACGTTGCCAATAAACCAAATTACGGATTGGTTACTTGTTGTTCTGAAGTTACTACTCAGATATTTGAGGTTTAAATTATGCCACAACATGCACTGGTTCCGTTAAGTCAGTGATGTTTTCATAAAAATCACAAAGCACACATTTCGTTAAATTTATCTGTGTCCGTACTGTCATTCGCCATCGCTTTTTGGGATTCATCAATGACTACATGTATAACACTGGTTGTACTGTTCTTCTCTCTCTTTTGAAGAATGACCCTAAACTCTTGAACAGATTTACACAATTTTCAGAGCAACACTACATTCACATGTACTGCCAGCGTCACAGTTGAATCTCGTTTAAACTACCGCATGCATCCTCTGTTCTATGGCCTATCTCAATCATTATTCAATCCTGTAACAAAAGTTTACGCATAGACTTCTGCGTGTTTTCACCTAAATGTACACTTCTGTGATCTCTACCTAACCATAATGTTAGTGACTCATGAATAGATCTCTTAGTGAACCATAATGTATGTAATTTTGTTGTGTTATTGAACACCGACTCGAAGTGTCTACAGTAATCGCCATAACGTTATTCTATCCGTTTCTAGGTTATTTGCTGAAGTAACTGCACGGTGTCTTACTTATATTGATTTGCCTCATTATTTTGGACGCTGTTGTACTCATTATGCTAAGTAAACTGATCGATATGCTCACCCACCGTCATGATATATACAAACGCCTACTTGCAATGAACCCGATCGATAACAAGATTAAATGTAAGGGTTAATTAGCTGTTCTCATCGAGATCACATGGGCGCAAGTATAGCAATAGTGTGTATATTTTTGTACGGAAACGGCAAATTGGTCATTTCAGTTGTTGTGGTCTCACTACAAGTTGTATACTTTAACGCGTTCTCGGAATTACATCTCGTGGGTATTGAAAGGTCGCCATCCTTCATATGGGCAAAAGCTATACAACGGCGGTTAACAGCAATGGTAACTTATCCTACTACCATGAAGAAGGAGCGAGTAAGATGAGGAGAAGAAAACTTATTTGTACCCTGGACACCCATATCTAAACTCAAACAGTTAACGGATTGTTCTTGACTTACAGTGCGTTTGCTTCCATGCTGCACACTAAGTCACGTGTAGACCGCAACATCTTGTCATACTGTCCCAACCTAGATTATAGAAGCGTTCAACACAACCGTGACTCTAAGTATTCAGCGTGGCCACTACTTGGGTTGAAATAAAATATCTAATAGCGTGCACAAGACAACCAGAATTTTTATCCAGTGGGTCACATGTCATGTTATAGCTGAAAGTCGTTAAGTAAAACAGTCTCGTTATTCCACTTCGCACTTTGATCCTTCGTGACCGTAGCCAATAGTCACCGGCAATTCCATCTTGACTGTGCCTATCCTCACTAACTCGGTGTGAGCAAGTTACACATCATCTGTGTATACGTCCCCCGTCATAAACAATGTTTATTGGATTTGCTGTTGAGTGAATGGGAGCATCGAATCGTAAAACGTTAGTTGTCAGTTAGATCCTTACTTAGGCTATCCCTTACTGGTGAGTCCAGACAAGGTAATCATCGTGAAAAATTATACACACTATTTTGAGCCATTGTAGCCGTAGCCAACGCAATCTGATAACCGCAGGTGGATTTTGTCCGTCCATTTCGAATGAGGTGTGGACAAGTTACATATGATTTACAAACTTCTTTATCTTCTGGCTGTTTATCAGTTTTTTGCTTAGAGCAGAAGGTGACAATTCTCAAAAGCAGTGAGACAATTTCGTGCATAGTTACACTTCATTAAAATTGACGAAAATGACCATCCCACAATGATTACAACGCTCCTTCGCACCGTTAACTTTTGAATTGTGTTTATATTGCTATAGCAATTATCAGCAATCCGTCGGGTGCCGGTGGATGGGTGAGTAACACTCAGAAACAGATTCGTTCTACAAGCCGATTCACCGTAATTATCACCGTTAGCACAAACTAGGATGAGTTCAACTAATCAATTTTGAAGGAAGCTAGATTTTAGCGTTGCGTGTGATAAGAAGATGAGACGATGCCTAGATGGATCAAAAGACGCGGTGAGTGGCTCACTTTACGTTGTAACTTGTGAGGACTAGTAGTCGAGAAAGCTGCGAGCGTCAGGCGAAACCAGCCGAGATATCTGAGACATTTATGACGAATACTAAGATGCACAGGATTGATAAGATTAGGATGCTTGGCCTTCTCTACAATTTTGTTTCAGAAGTTTATCAATAGATCATTCTTATTCACTTATCGAGAGCTCAGACAAGTAGCGCTCCTAACAAAATGTGTCGATGGTCAGCAACAACACCTCCTCTCTCAATATCCTACAGATTGTCGTGCCAACTCAGGCCCCGGATTGCTCGTTTGAGCTTACAAAGAACTAAGGCTGTTGCACATTGAAATAGCAGAGTTAATGGACATGTTTTCATTGTTATATATTTGGTAGAGAAGATAGTAAAATGGCCCACAACAGAATTATAAGACTACTTTGTCATATGGTCTACCTGAGAAAACCAACAGGATGCATTTCTTCCGTTCTCCCTCGGAACCTGTGTGCTCTCTTTTGTCGGATTCCCCGTGAGCCAGTTAGAACAAATTAGATTCGGATTATTTCGTTCTTCCATCAAGATGCTACTCAGTTGGCGTTCACAGATTTTCACTGATATGTGAGCAGGAGGTAGGTTTCCAACAACAATGAAGGTGTTCAATCTATCCATTCTGGATTTGGATCAATCTTTTCTTCTTTTTATAATTCGCCTACTCTTTTAATGTCTTTTTGTGCGGGCCCTATTGAAACATCGAGTCCAAGCGTTTGTTTCAATTTGGAGTAACTGTTTGCCGCATTAAACACCGACCGAATAGCTCTTTGTTCGTCTCTTTAGGCCAACCTGAAGATCGCCCATCTTTATTAGTGTTCACACGTGGAGACTGACTCCCCAGAAACTGACTGATAGCAGACTTTGACCTCTAAAGTTGTGTGATGGTCCTTCGTATGCTGATGTACCCAACATGCCTAGAAGCCAGAATATTGACGTTTTTGAATTTGCTGAAAATTGTATCAATAGGCACAGTAGAAGTAAAACTGATCTGCTCTCACTGATTGCTTCGGAGTGCGCAGACAGACGCGTTCTCATCAACCTTTCTACTACTTATTTCTATTTCTGTGTCGTGTTTTGATTTGTTGAAATGATTAAGCAATACATCCCCATTTGTTTTGTTTCATGATTCCCTAACACGGTCATTTTTGCAGCTTCCATCATTAACTGATTTGGAACAAATTATTGTCAAGAAATAGCTTTTCAACACTATGACGTTTTCAGGTAAATTACCACGAAAAGTGAAGAATCTGGGACACACCATGGTATATTGGATGATCTTATCGTTTATATACATATTTGTGGATAGAACACAAGGTTGATACGTCTGTTTTGGACCAGTCTACTCTACGGTCTGACTGCCTTGATAACTACAGTATGCACTGGTTACATGGTTTAGTGTTTGGAAACAACTCACTGTATAACTGCTACGTTGCCTGCATCCTGTACCACTTATGTGATCGGAGTTGTGTAACACAAGCACACGATTTGATATAGATTGAACATCATCCATGATTGATCACAGCTGTCGTATTCCCATAGAATTTCCAGTCAGCCCCTTTCGAAAAGAAGCACTAGACTCGAGTTTCGCTCTCAATGGAGGTCGTCAATAGTGCACATCCTAGGCAAGGCCGGGACTAGAACTCCTGCCACGCTTTCATGAGGCAACCGTGTTGACAACTGCGCCATTGACCTCACGTTAAGCACGACCGAATTATGTTATGTGAACGTTCAATCACTGTTCAATCTATATCAAAATCAAAATCCCCTACTACTCATGAGTAATGAAAATACCGCTCAACGCGTCAATGATTTCTGTGATTTGAACTTGGCGAGAAGTCTTAATCGAGGGGTCATCGATTGGAGTTAACAGGACAGTTACTGTGTCTGCACTCAAAGCGATCGGGCAACCTGATCATTACCCATATGCGAAAGTGATTAAGCCTCATTCTCCACCTCCAAGAAGCCCGCGAAAACTGATCCTGTGAAATCCTGCTGGATGATCAAGTGTCGAAACGTATGGCATCCTTTGTTTGGAACTTTTTATCCTTCGGTAGGGCTTAGTTTCATCTGTTCATTGGGCTGCCGATCACTCTACTGGGAACAATCATTCGCAAATTTTTTTTCTCGAGCAAGAAATAATAACTTGAATGACTTGAATAGTTTAAGCTTTAAATGGCATGACTCACATATGAAGACGGAGACTTTCAGTGAATAACCGTGTGGACATGATTGTGTGACAGTATGGGAACTTTCGCTTTCATCAAGACACCAGGAGTGTTGTGTTTGCAAAAGGTGCACAATATCCAGATATTTTCAACTCAAAGTTTCATATATTTATTCCTGTACTACGCGCGGTGTCTCAGTAATGCTAGTTTAGTGAGAATACAGCCGAAAGGAGGAAATCCTGTTTAGCAAATAACCAAAATGGGCACAGTACTTTGACCACCTCATAACTCGACCATTTTGCCAACTTACTAGTCAAGCGTGCCTTCGATATCGACCGAACTTAGAAGCCGAAGGAATCGTCGTAAGCTATCGAGCATTAATGGACTCGTATGTATGCGAAAGAATTAAACTTCGTTTTAATCCTTGTGGGTGATATTTCTTCTAAATCCATTCGATTAGATCTTGTTCTAAATGCTGGTACAACTGTGTGGGACAACAATTTCGAGCTCATTCTACGACTCGCTATCAAATTGCAACTTTCCGTGATAAAACCCTATCCACAACAAGCGTTATCTTTCTTACTGTTGTATGCAAAGCAAGTCATTCTACACGTACTTATGATAACTATGGATAAAATTTAAATGACCGTATGTACATATATTGATGAAACATACTGTACGAACCCATCCTCAGATAACGCACTAGTTGTGAGGCCCCAACTGTCGCGTTATCATACCTCTGTTTTTTCGACTGTTTTTGCATGTTGGTCTAAACAACCTGACCGTATTCAGCTTACAAGTGTCATACTATAGCTAACGCCTTGTAGCATACAGCTGATTACGTTTTGCATTTTCACTCTTGATACTATATCCTATAATGTTAAATAATATGTTTTTCACAAATACGGGGTTGTTTTTGCATGCAACTGATTACTTACCACCTATTATTGTTTAAAATTTGGCCTGTCTATGTCATTCCGTTTCTTTCTCTAGCTTCAAGGACTATTGATCGTCCTGGGTAATGATCATCGCGTCCGATTCCTTGTGCGATCGGTATCTCAATCGACCAAGTCGTCAACCGACAGCCGCTACAAGAAACAAGCCAAATACACACCTTCCGAAACAGTGGCTGTTTGTTGGAGCTGTTTGTTTACTGTCGGTATCGGATCTTGTGAAGATCCACTGATTACTAGTATGGCCGTCCCACAACCATTGCAGCCGTTTGGCTTCTTTCAGTTGGATTCGAGTGAACTACCTGCACCGACTGGGAACGCCTATATGGCATTCGTGGACCTGCGGGGATATGTGCATGTGCATGATCTGTCGCTTGCTCTTAAACAATTACAGTCAGTAAGTGTTGCTTCATTTTATGTCTTTATATCTGATTGTGAGTCTGAATTATGCGTACGTGCATACTCATGTGTTTGGAATGTCTGCGTTTAGAAGACAGACTTTAGAACATTGAATCAAAACACGTGTTTTATAATTCCGAATCTGGGACCAAAACGTATACTGAGACTAACGATATGTACAGGAACAATCTCTTAACAAATCATTTTCACGCCAGCACAATTATATAAGTAGTTGGTAGGGCTGCTTCGAGGTATCACTCGGAGTTATTATAGTGTAACTAGGTTACTAGTTAATCAATCGACGATGACTTGTTTGATTCAGCACATCACGCGCGTCCATTGATTTGACCGCACAGTTTGGCCATCGATCTGCTTGTAGACATAATACCAGAACAAACCGCTTCTAATGATAAATTATTGGGTTAAGCAACCCGATTCCGATAGCCTCAGCAATACACAGCACCCTCATTCGGACGGCCCTTGATGTGGCACACTGTAGAGCATTTGGAAGACTTGATCATTGATCACTTGGTGCTCACTTTCAACTGGATCAGTAAGGGTAGCACTGTTCATCGATCGTTTTTCACCGTACCCCAACCAACTTGTGTAGTGTTCCCGGATTCGTTTTGAAAGCTGTCTTGATATTCGACCAATGTAAATTGCTCCACAAGAACAAGAGGAAGAATAGATATGCATAGTTGGGGTGTGAAATATTAGACTATCATTGTAATAATTTGGATACGGAGTTCAGCTGTGGGATAGGTTCTGCTGATTGCCTGTTTTAGTCTATCTGTCACCTATTTTGTGATATTATCGTCTTTGAACGGCACTCGAATGAACGCGGACTTTTTTCTTACGTTCTGTACTTCAGGTTTAGGCATCGTTTTGATCATGTTTCTAGCGACAAGTCGTTCCAGATAACCATTATCACGGATTATGTTTTCTTTGAATTCGGGCTCACTGTTTGGGGTATCCGTTAAACACATTCTTTGTGTTCTGTAAACCAGACAACGCGCTAAAGTTCCCTTTTGTTTTTGAGGTAGCATACTGTGAAAGGTTGAGTTTGACCTGCCTAGGTATTCTTTAGGTGAATCCAGCGTTGATTAGTGCCGTTTATTAGTCGATGTAAGCGAACATCTAGGAAGGATATTTGGATTTCAGTCTTTTCCTCAGGCGCAAACTTAATTGGTCGGTGGGTGCGAGTGAACGTGTCCGGTACCGTGATATTAGTATCAGAGCTGGTGATGATAAATTTACTACCCACATACCGACGATACCGCCTGTACTGGCTTATTGTCGATGGAAACGTAGTGCGTTCAAGCTTTCCCATGAATATATCGGCCAGAAGAGGCGCGAGTGAGGACTGCATTATCACACTGTTGAATAGCGGTTGTATATCGAACGTGCATCGAGGCATAAGCTTCTTCAATCTCATTCCTGGTATCCCAACATCAAGTCCGGTCTCAGATACGTAAACACACAACAGTAACTGTTCTGAGTAACGGTACACTCGTGAATAATATCACTACGTTCAATAAAAGCGATTTATGTGAACTCACTATAGTGAACGGATCGATGACCAACATACGCGGTCAAACCAATGGGCGGATTTGACGCAATGGACCAAGTATACCACCATCAATTTATTGGTCAGTAACTTAATTACACTTTAACAACTCTGAGTAATGTTTCGATCTAGCCCTATCAACTACTTATAAGCTTGTACAGGCGTGAACATTGAATTATGAGGAAAATGTTCGACTATATGCCTATATTATCAAAATCACGGTAACAGCTCACTTGACTGGTCGAAAAGTTAGGTAGTCAAAATGTGAAAATCGGTTCGTTCGCACGTGAGTGTGTAACCAGAAATGTTAGAGACGATATACCTTGACCATCTTCATCCTCAACATAACGTACAAGCATGTATGGCATTGTAATTCATCTTATCACATTTAGCCAAATCTGAGGATTATAAGAGCAACCTGACTACCGAAATATTTCCCAATGAAATATAAACAAAGATAGGATAGATGTTTGCTTTGGATTATTATTTCCGAAGTCGATGCAATTGCAAAAGCTTCTTTAAAACATATAGTAAGACAGAATGCGAACTCTGCGACATCACAGTTAAAGAGTGACATCATTTACGAACAACGTTAGTCCACTGAATATCTATAGTATTTTTATACAGTTCAAGGTGCACATACGCAGTTGGTAATACTTACAAAATTTAGTGACAAGAACAGACGATAGTTACCCTTACGTGTTTTCATACCTTCTGTTTTGTTTACCCTGTTAACTCCGCATACTATATTTTATATCCGCCGTTTCAATACAGATGATAACGAAGCCCTTGCAAACGGTTTTAAAGATTTCTTTGCCGTGACGTTGTTCACCTAAGAGTTCTCTTTCGTTTGCTTTGTGTCTAACTCAGTTACAAATGTGACTTACACAAAAACTTGGGACGAAAGCGATTTATTTATTTCGCGTCAAGCTGGTTGGCTACCCTTACATGACGAGATCGTTTGACAGGAGTAGCTGATTCATCTAGCGGTCTAGAGCAATAACTGAGAGTCCAATAAGTTATGAGTTCCCTTTCGGTAACATTTCAGAGCAGTATTCTCAATCCATTCCTTTTGCTCATCCAGATCGTTGACTTTACTTCTGAACAGTGAGGTGCATGTGCTTGTTTACACCTTATTAGTCCTCTGTTTCCGAGACTCGGAAACCTCTAACACAGTGCCGTAGGTTGAATGTAAATTGCTTGCTAATTGAGTGCACCTGCGATGATGTTGCATACAGCGTCTCACGATTGATTCCAGCCTCACCTTTTTAAGGATTTCAGTGGAGTGTTTTATGGGTCCACTAACTGAGAACTCGCTGGTCCAGATCTGGGTAAGTTAATTGTTTCAGCTCTCCGGAACAGTCCTTCCTCTTTACTGCAGTTTTTCTGGCCTTATCTGAGGTTTTTCTGATTGTTCACTCTTGACCGCCGTCTTTAGCATGTCACCATCATTTCTAGCATTTACTCACCGTTTCCATTTTTCGTCAATCGATTCTAAACCTGCGCCCGTTTTTTTGTAATCATTCCAACTCAATTTTACCTAGCGGTCGATATCCTGGTGGACACCAGATAGTGTTTACAGTTGATTGTTCTTTGGAGTGGCCCAAGCAGTCAGGCCCTATGCTTCTGATCGCAGGTTAAGCTCATGATTAACATGGGAATCTTGGTAAACTGTATAACTACTGGTCGAAAATTACTCGAAACGATTAATGAGCGATGGCTTCCGATAAAAACGATCGTCACGGTTAATGCGCTGGGAAAGACCCGAATCGCGGATGAGAAACCTGCGAATATTCTCACCATAGGTTAGTCTCTTTTAATCATCGATTAAACAGTGTGAATATACTGGACGAAAGTTCTACCGCCTACTCTGAGCTTGATGTGCACTCTGACTCACATAACTCCACCGCCGGGTTGTTCTGACGTTCATGACGCAGGCAAGCTTGCCAAATGTACGGGTGTATTGAAACGTGTGTATACACATTCTAATGGACACGCCTATGCGTTGTGCTCGGTATACGCGTCTCTGTCTATCAGCCCACGATACAACATGGACGCTATGACTGTTTATTGCGAATAGTCACTGTTTGAGACTGTCGATAAACATCGACTGGGGGTAAATAAACCGCGATTACATATTTCACCTTGCTAAGAAAGTACTAAAATACGACAACAAACTCCGTAGCACCATGACTCACAAAGTTTATCTCATAAGCCACTGATTTGTGAGAGTCGTCCATCAGTTTTAAGTTTGAAACACGTTTCGTCAATTCAGAAGGTTTAACTGGGTTCCAACAACAGTTAACGCTGTTTGACATTATTTTATCTGCCTTCTAAAGTTTCAAACTGGTTCCAAGCTCTGGTTCATACGTTATGCCTGTTCGTCTTTTCGGCGACATTAATCCGTTGGTTATAACTAGTAAAGTCCTCAACTTTGAGCTTTTCCGATGAACTGATCAGCCACAGATTTAGGTCAATTCAAACAGTTCGTCCAAAAAACAATTGAACAACATTTTTACAATTGTCCTCTATAGACGACGTGTACACCTTATACATACGCGCAAAAAGATTGTTAGAACTTGCTCCAAATGTAATCCCCGGGGAGGTCAGAATTGAAGTGGGTAAATTTGCCAGACATTTCCCTTCAACTGGCACAATGCGCGAAACAATTTATGATCACCTGCTTTTGCATTATCTCAGTGAAGTTCGTTTTTCTCAGAAATCTATAATTACATAACATAGTAATTTGAATTGTGGAATGAACATTCTAACCTGTGGTAATCAAATGTATAAGCCAAAACTACAGTCACTGCTGCGAAAAGATTGTTTTTCAGTAGGTCGATATCTATGCCATCAGAAAGAAGGAGCATACTAAATGGGACAGTTGATGATTTATCACAGGTTTGGAAGATGGACGCGTACAAAAGTGTCGATGGCAAGCGAACTGTCTGTGTTCTATAGACTAGATGAATCTGTTCTTTATCGGTCCATAGAACAGCACAGATTGCAACAAAAAGAATTACTGTGATCGGGGGCGGGGTAGATCGAAAACGAACAAACTCTAAACCTGTAGATAGGGTATGGGTGTTTGGTATCCTTGTAAACCTGAGTCTTATGGAGTAGTGATCAAGAGCCGAGGGCATAGGCAAAACGTTGCTCATGTGGACGGAATAGTAAAAAGATTGAATCATATACCTTTGAAGAACGGGTTTCTCCAGTTAAACAACCCGTGTAACAAGCTTCGGGAGATCAGGGAGAATGAGGATCTGACAAGCTTGTCATAAAAGATCGTGTACTCATTTGAACGGGGCAGCATTGTCACAAGTGGATTTGGAGCAAATCAAAGCCGTATGTCGTACAAATCACTGTCACTGGGAAGAACGGTGGTCTGCGTTGAGTTTGATAATGAGGGACTGTTGATCAAAACAGTTTATATGATCACCGTCAGCTGATTTGACTGAAAGAAGGCCATACAGTGTAGGAATAAACTGTTCAACACGGCCACAGTCTAATGGCAACGAACTATGTAACTACTAGTGTTTTTCTATCCAAATGGATACCACTTTTCAAATCGACAGAGGTCGCTTTTTACAGCTCGGTCTTTCGTTCTTCCGTTTTTTCCACGTGCTAGTTAAGTATACCACAATAGTTGGTAGACTTCGCTGGGCATCTTCTATATCACCGAGGTATTTCATCCGACATAATGTTTAGATTGACACAACTGTTCCTCTTGATACACCTAACCATTTTCAGCTATCGAGCTCTGAAGTTGACAATCCGGTTTCCTTGAATTTTTCAAGATGTGTTTCAACGCTTGTCTGTGTCACAGATTATGACCACGTCTTTTGTTCAGTACTGACTGTTTGCTTTCTTGACACTATGTTGGTCGTCCGCGTATTGCTGTTTTTAACATAAAGGAAAATAGCGGGTTAAGATGAATTAACTATGACTGAAGTCAATAATCGAGATGCATGATTGTTTTTTTTTCTCAGGTGGAATGCCCAAGCTATTAGTGTCAATCAAGTAACTGTTATCTGTTGTGAGTATTTCACGAGTCTTTTGCTTATGAAACGCATTTGTGTTATGTAGCGCTTTATATGAATAAAGAAATCCAGTCCATATTTGACGGATGATATTGGTTTTAGTTTGTTATTGATGGTGGACGATTCCAACAACTCAAAGTAGCCGAAAATTGATCATCAAAGTATGACGGATATCGTTTACTTCGGATCCACTACTTGCCGGTTATACACTCACGTTTTCATTCTCAAACTGCAATTCGCAGTACATCGAGGCTTCTGTCTAAACGTCACATGACTTTCTGGTAGTGTGCTCATCTGAGTATTTTATTGGTTGTTTGCGTTGTTCATCTGTCATTTATCTCCGATTGGGCTGGTTTCATTCAACGATGCCTCTTTGAATTTCTCGTATTATCCAGCTTTGGACGTTGACTGTTCCATGCTGTTATTTTGATATATTCCGCTAAATGCCGAATTAATTGAATATCTGCTTTGTTCTCCTAGCGCAATATTGACCACAACCATAATTTTCTGTTCGGAAAAATTATCTTCATTTTCGACCGTGAATAGTTATCAATAATCCTACTGTCCACTTTCACTAATGACTATTCTGAAAGTTGCTGACAGTTGTGATTGGTGTTCATGTTTGCAATTTAATCCATGCGCAAAGCAGTCCGAAAATTCTCCGAATTCCAAAGTTAAACAGGCGATACAAATAAGGCACGATACTGATCGCTGACTGAGATTGTCGTCATTAACAAAAGCGACAGTACATCAGTAGTGCGCGTTGATGTTTAACTACCATACAATCATGAAGAAAAAGACAAGCGTTAACTAAACATTTTTAACAGCAATACATCCGTGGATGAAACTAATGCTTATGTGTAATACAACCCTAAAAAGAAGAGCTCATAGCTCATGCTGCAGGAGTGTATCACGAAGTTTGATAAAAAAACCCTTTTATCTAAATCCAGATCATGAATATGAAAGCTTCCACACATTGCAAACAAGCAACCGATTTGTAAGTAAGGGTGTTGGTCTGTTAGCGAATTTCATTACTGAGCTTCATTACTGGTGTTCTACTTCACAGGCAACTCGGTTAAACAATGGCATTTGCCTCGATAATCCCGATTAACCATCATCCCTTCTGAAATTTACAGCCTAGTTGGTCACCAGATCAACAACTAGGGAGATTAACATTATCTGCCCTTCCTTGTTAACTAAGAAGTACCTTTAGTTTCTTTTGACAAATTCCTAATTAATCACATCGATCGCATTCGTGCTGATGAACCACCATCCCGGAAAGTTCGAACATTGCTGTTCATCTAGTCTCCGTCTGTCGCACCACTGGTATGGTTGGTTTTTTCATACTACTCATTTTAGACCTATTGTTAGTCAAAATACGCAAAACCATCATGTGATCAGTGTGGACGTCCGTTAGTTTGTTCGAACGTACTCACTGAGTTTCAGATCGAACTACTAGGCTAAAGAGAAACAAATCCAGCCATCATTTTAAGATCTGGTATGACCTATGCTTGATTTTTGATTCCTAATCGTTAATTTCTTTCAGACAGTGTCACGCACCATAAAAGTTGATGAAGAGAGTATTGTGCGTTGTAATCGACGTGGTGACGTGGTATCTGCGCCTGCCTCCGCCAATGCACAACTTACAAAGGGTAGCAAACGATCCACAACCAAGACACCTACATTGCGATCGTCCAGTCAGAATGTGTCTACTAAGCATTCTCACAGGGACTCGGAGAGTAAGCGAACTACGGATCCAGTAAGTTTCGCTCTATAGATATTGTGAACCTGTTAGTTTTGCTTGTTGAACAGCTTACTACTAAAATTTGTATATGTATCTGAATTCCTGTTGCATTGTATAGAAGAAGGGTTAAAGTGGGAGAGTTGAAGAACTTCAGTAGAATTGTAGAAGTAAGAATGAGAAAAAAGCCGGATGACAATGATGAGAATACTGAGCCGCAGTAGCACGCATACTTAAACACGCAAAGGAAATCGATTGCCTTGATTCACTTGTGAAAGATCAGACACAGCTCTATTCTGTTGGAGTTATTCTGATGGCCAAACTGTCAAAAGACTCACCTTGGTGTCCAGAATGAATACATGCGCTTGGAAACATCAACTAATGCCAGTCTTATGACAGACTGTGGTATGAAGTTTCAGGTTAGGCATACTAAACATTGATTGCGTTCACGTCAGGAAACTTATTTGATATTCCATCTTTAGTGAGTTGCCCCAGAGGTTGGTTTGCAAACGGATAGTATGGTTGGTGCAGGACTCCAAATGCCAACGTTAAGTTGACTTTCACATGTTTATATCAGGTGGAACATTGTTCCAGTTTAAACAGCCCGTCCAAATATGACAGCGGGCAGACTGTTTTAACCAGGTTTGCCACTCTTCGTGATGCTCCTCAAATAGACGGGAGCCTTTCACGTGATATGGACGATAAGCCTGAATATTTGGTTGAAGATGAGGGCACACCGACGAGTTGAGTGTTATTGAAAACTTTTCACGGTGAATCGCCTCGATCAATTTAACGAGCTGATCGGATTAGCTTACTTAGCGATCGGCTGAAACGATCGTCTTGGGGTTTAATTTGCGTGATACTCAGCTCTTCTTACTAAACAACGTACAATGCGCAGTAGTGGTAAAGAAGTATGATCTTGTATTAAGTCATGTTAGCGATGGAGAATGTACAGATGTACTTACAGCTTGGGAGGATTGTTAACTAATAAAAATGAAACCTAGTTTTGGCAAAGTCCAGGAGTGTGTACTTGACCTAATCCTGTCCACGCATCAGTTGCAACAGTTAGTGCTTAAGTAGAAGAGACAGGCAAACGTGTGAACAGTACATCGAGCTCCAACCCCCGAAAAACTTTATTCATCAATCAAAAAGCTGTCTAACTTGTTTCAATTAATCAATCTTGCTAAGCTCACAAACAGAATTAACCAACAAAATGGTTAAACAAACTGATGCTCGGGTGGGCTTTCAACGTGCTGTATACAAAGCGTTACACAGTCGAATAGAATGCCATCGAGTTATGATCAACCTCTCCAATAACCTGCGGACAAGTAAAAATGTGCTCATAAGACGCGTGCAAAAGTACACTGACTACCATCGAGTTCATCAGGACAATGACATTTTATGGGGACGCTTCAACATCCAACGGACAAATTCCTGTCATCCGATTCATGACTTCCGCGCATTCTTAATCTTGCACCATTCTAACGAAAGAAAGATCGATGAGTCACACTATCTCCAAACCATCATGTTCCATTACATTTACTGCTTATGTAAACTCTTAGCAGATATTACTCTCTGGAGGTGATTTTAAAACGTTTGTGCTCGCTTCTGCAACTGACAGTGTGTCCTGATCGAAAACCCAACCTTACGGATTTATGCGGTTAGCTGTAGTCTATTCCCAGGGACGGTACGTGTGCTACTGCGGTTTTATTACACAACATTTGTTTTGCGTTAAATCTCTTT